>RXPK01000929.1:0-131496 GCA_004143645.1 Protaetia brevitarsis | reverse complement strand
ATATCCTTTTCTTAGTAAATCTATTAGTTTTAAGATATAACTAAGTAAAATAGTAACTTTACATTTAATAGTAAAATCGAGTATACAGTGCGTTAAAAAAAGGTTTGTTGTGATATTTTACCCAATTATAGTACTGGTGGAAATAAACAAGAAAGTCTTAGTCAACATGGGTCCGCAATTCAACTGTTTTTGACATATAGTCATTGCATATTTTAAAATAAAACAAAAAAATTTTTCGGTTTTGAGAATAGTTCCTTTGTAAACAACTGATTGTGACTTAAAATTAGTTCTGTAGACATCTGTCATCAGATTATTTATCATTGCGTCAATTTTTTTTGTTCTCAAATTATGCAAGTACACAAATGCAGAAATGGCCGATATGCATTTTATGTATGGTCGTGCGAATGGTAATGCCACTGAAGCACGGCCTATGTATGCCGAAGAATTTCCAATCGTTATACAGAGTGATAAGATTTTCTCAAGACTTCATATCGGCTGTCCGAAACTGGTTCATTTAAAATTAATGGTGGTTCTGTAGACCTAGATCAGTTTCTTCTCCGCAGTAGAATTAGATATTTTGAGACGGGTAGAAGACAACCTAATATTAGCACCCGAAAGACTTGCCGCAGAACTGAACGTCAGTTATCCTCTCATTTGGAGAATTCTGCGGACAGCAGCTCTATCCCTAGCACATTCAACGCGTGCAAGTTCTTGCTCCTCTCGATATGATGCACGTAGGGTGTTTTGTCATTGGTTTTACGAAAGCTGGCAGAAACTCCTAATTTTGCGACTCAGATTTTATTAGTGATGAGACTGGGTTTACAAGAGACGAATATTCAATTTTTCATAACAATCACGTCTGGCAGATGAAATCCCATGCTGTTGTTGAACTGCATCACCAAAAACCGTTTTCGCTAAAGTTTGGCTTGCTATTTTGGAGACTGTTTAATTGGTCAGTATTTCTCTGTAATCGTTTAACGGGACAAGTATACTTGATTTTTTAAGAAATGAATTACCCGTATTGTTGGAAGACGTGCCACTTTTAACAGATTAAATATGTGGTTATGCACGATGGAGCTCCTGCGCATTTTTCCATCGTAGTTGAAATTTCTTAAATCAAGATTCAACGAGAGATGGATAGGACGGGATGGACCAACTGCATGGCCTCCTAGGTCTCCTGAACTGACACTCTAGACTTCTATGTTTGGGGCATCTAAAACAATTAGTGTACGCACGATCTGTAAACAATTTGGAAGAACTCGGCAACGAATCGTAAATTGTTGCGAGGAAATCGGAGACTCCAGGAATTTTCGAAAGATGCGTCGATCTTTCATAAGAAGTTGTGAAGCGTGCTTAGAAATGAACGGTGGACATGTAGAACAATTTCTTTAGTTTTACTTAAATAAACATTGTTTAATTTACATTGCGATCAGAATTTCTTTGAAATTTTATCCTACTAAAACAATATGCAATCGACTATATGTCAAAAACAGTTGAATTGGGACATGTTGACTAAGACTTATTTTGTTTATTTCCACCAGTACTACATTGGGTAAAATATCCGACAACTTTTTTTTAACACACGTGTAATATAATTTATCTTTATACATTGGCGTATTTCTATTTATCCTCTTGTCGCTTTAAGCACTGGGATACATATATAAAGCTCCTTTTCCATCTCTTTACAAAAAGGAGGAACGAAAAAGAAAATTCTACGAAATTTATTTCCCAGATTGCCGTCATATTTCGTCAAGTTTCCTCCGCATCGTATGGAATTAATTCCCCGCCAGCATCGCCCCCTATATTTCATTTCCGCGTTTGTTCCGCGTTCGCAGGAAAGTCAGTGGCGTCCGTCTGCTATTCATCAGGGCGGAAAAAAAGCTTGATTAGAGGAAAGTCCCGCAATTCTTCACCCGGATTAAGAAATAAGTCTAAATAAGCGTTGACAAATTAAGGACCGCTTTAAATGGGAGAAGATTCGTTCTTATTCCTCTTTCTTTTTTTCTTTTTTTGATGATGGGAAACGGCTGGTCCATTTTTCATCATCCCTCGAGTAAAATAAATCTCGTAAATTACTGACGTGTTTTATTTATATAGAGATTTATTTATTCCTTATAGTAGATTAGAGAAGTTTTATACCCATCAGAGATAAATAAGAATACTTCTCCCTCTTTAAACACCACTCCTCTCTTTTTATCTCAACTATGTACCTACCATCAACTAAATCGTCTCGTTCATCTCGACAAAAAAAAAACGGTAAAGTAAATAGAAGGCAAAAAAAACTCGAGCTCCATTAAAGTACATGTAGGAGGACGTGATTCACCTTCAAAAGCTGCTTCGTACGTAGTACGGCCGGCCGTGTTTGGACAAACGGGGGTTGTTTTAGCAGAGAGTTGGCGGCTCAAACAAGTGGGCAAGCGGCTGGTGGGTTCTGGTGGAAGTTAATTAATTGCGACGTAGCGCGGAAAATTGCATTACTGTCCCTGTGTTCATTGTTTGGCGAAAATGGCTTTCGGACCGGGACATATATATTTGAGTGTCTCTGCGCTAGAACATATGTTTCTAATGGATTGCGGTGTTAGTTGGGAGATGCACAAACGGTAATGGTTAAAACGTCGAAATACCAGAGGAAAATGTTATATTTTTTTGACAGTTTAGCTATACAGTGTAAATGGTTAAGAATGGGAAATCTGGAAACTGGGAATAGTACACTAAGAAAAATGGGCTAAGTAAATTGTTTACTTGATAAAAAAATATTTACATAGATAAAAGTTTTACTTGGAACTGTATTCTCGTTAATTAACACTTGCAACTAAACCCAGTTTCCTGAAATGCAATAGTTGTTTACTTCGTAAATAGTGTTTTATTAACGGCTATACACAGCGTACTGACAAACTTGTGGTAAGTAACGTATTACTTATGACTGCAGCACATGGTTAATAAAAGTAACAACAATGCTGATCGCTATAAAACTCATGTATTTTCTTAAATAGGTTACAACTTGCCAAACTATGATTATTTGATTTTGCTGCCACCCGTGATTCTTTTAACTATTCCTGATTGCTAATGCGGCGGGGGCTAGAAACAAGTAAGAGTTACGGACGTAGTAAAAGGTCGTCGAAGAAAGGTGGCCAAGGAGCACGGCCATTGTAGGCCAGTTGGAACGCAAATATATTAAAAATACCGGTTGGGTTAACTCAAGGCCCCATTCGTATAAAGAATCCCAGCGAAAGAAGAAGTACCGAGTCTATAAGCAATCGGATGTTTCAAGATTGCAGTTTTAAACCACGTGGTGGGATATTTGAATTCCCCATCATTGTGATGATATCTGCGCCCGTTGGTGAAGTTAAAGTGTGGATGCCGTCGCTAGGTGAGTGACAGTCCAAGTGCCACCTGCAGTTAGGGATACCCCGACGAAGTAGCCGTTTTCGAGGCGATCATCGGACATAACCGCCACGTACCGCCACGACAGAGGATTAACTCCGCCGAGACAACGCCCAGTGCAAAAAACCAACAGAAATCGCAAGTTTACCGCCTAGGTACATTATTTCTTTGTTTATTACTAGTTGTAACTTCAAAGTCATATTTCTCTTTGTCCTTTGTTTAGATTTCAATAATTTCAATAACTAAATAATGTTTCAAGGGGCCCCCATCTACCTTATCTTTTATTATTGCTTTGTTCATTTTTTTATTATTAAGGAGTATATTTTATGAGTCATTACGTTGTGCGCGTGTTTTCCTCCGAGCGAGGATTACTTGGACGTTTCGGTGGCATCTCAGCTACCTTTTTCGACTTCTTGTCACTACTGGCGTTCGAAGACTAGTTGACATGTTTATGCGTTGCCGTGTAAGTATCCCTGGTTGCCGGCTGCCATGTGCTATTGGTTCAGGTGACTGACCAATTACTTCTGGCATCTGTTGTTCCTGTAGTGGATGACCGACGACCATTTGGTTTGTAACAGATCTACTGTTTTGTGCAGGACTGGTAGGTTTACGAATACGCTGATGTTGCAAGGCACTCTTCCAAGCGACAGGTAAATATAGCGCATCATCTCGTTTATTTAGGCATTCTGGCTGTTTTTCAATTTCAATTGCTTTCCCTAAGAGTTCTTGGTTTTAAATTTTCAATATTAGCAATTGTCTTAGTTCCATCGAAATTGATCTTATGGCCAGTTAATAACGAATGTTGTGCTAGATTAGAGTTAAACGCTTTCTGTTTTACCGGATTTATGTTCTTCTCTGCGTACATTTATCCTCCTGTTAGTTTGTCCCATGTAAGAAGATGAGCACTCACCACAAGGAATTTCATAAGCGCCTTGATTCTCTAGAGGAATACTTTCTTTAGGTGATTTTAGCACTTGGCCAGTTTTTTCCCCGGTGGTAAATACTGCTTGAATGCCGTATCTTTTTAATATTCTACCAATTACGTCAGTTGTACCCTTTATATAAGGAATTATAACTTATTATATGATAGAATTTATTATAATTAGAGACCGGATTATATGCAAAGTGCATATATTTTATTTTTTGCATATCTTTAATTATAGTCTATATATAGACGTATTACAGTAATTGAACTTAATTAGCAGTAATTAGTGATTGTATGTATTGCATATTTAAGCTTTTCCTTATCCTTTCTATTAGTAAAAATTCTTAGTAATTCCTAATGTAGATCGACAACCGACAATTCCCAGAACGATAAATCTTTTACATTGGTTTCTCTAATACTTTTTCCAAGAACTGCACGTGTTTAATTTCGCCTAGCAGAAGGGATGTGGTAAATACGTTTTATTATTATTAATTCCCAAATAAACTATTCATTCATTGAATATCTTTGAGCGAAACAGCATGTAATTGTGTTACGTTTTTAAATACTGTGCGCACATACAATGAGTATAGCGAACAAAATTTCTTTATGGATTAAGCCATATCATGAACTGGTAAAGGACGGCGACAAAATATTTTGTCGAGCCTGCAGTAAACTGTAAGTTTAATTTTACTAAAAGCTTTACAATTGTTTTTAAATTCTTTAACTTTTGATATAAAATGCAATTGGTGTTGTAGTGTCTTCTGAGAGAAATAACTGATTGATCAACACGCTAAAACTCCATCACATATTGGAAAATGTGAAAAACTAAAGCGATCCGCATGTGTGCAGCAATCTATACGTCAATGTGTAGCATCAACTTCACGAAACTCAGAACAAGAAGAATATAATACGGATCTATGTAACGCATTAATTTAGTCTAACATACCATTAGCAAGATTAAACAATGTTAATTTGAAACCATTTCTGCAAAAATATTGCAAACGTAATATATCTGATATAAAGTACCTTACGAAAAAAATTATGTCACATCTTGTTACCAGCAAACAATAGCAGAAATTCAACAATTGGTAGGGAATAATTTTATTTATATCATGGTAGATGAAAGTACGGATAAGTGTGGCCGTTATATTGCCCATTTATTACTAGGAATTCTTCATGAAGTAATTGTAGATAAATCATATTTAATTTATTGTAAAGAACTTCAAAAAACAAATAATGTGACAATTGCCCAATTCGTTCAAGGAGGTTTATCAAATTTCTTTTTACCTGGAAGTATACCTCGTAAAAAAATTTTACTAATGTTGCCCGACGCTGCACCATACATGACAAAAGCCGCGCAAAATTAAAATTTTTTTTATAGTAACATTATTCACACCACTTGTTTAGTTCATGGGTTCAATCGTGTAGCCGAAGATATTAGGAATCAATTCCTTTTGATTAATGGTTTAATTAGCAATGTCAAAAAAGTATTTTTAAAAGCACCTTTACGAATCCAATTTTATAAGGAGCGACTTCCCCGTGTTAAGTTGCCTCCTGAACCGATTATTACTAGATGGGGTACATGGTTAGAGGCTGAAAATTGTAGAAAGTTAAGAAAATTTTGGAAGGTGAAACAGTAAACGATTTCGACTTTAATTTTAGTTTAGAATGTATTGCAAAGTTAAAAAATGCACCAATTACATCTGTGGATGTTGAAAGAAGCTTTTCTATTTCGAAACACATGTATTCTGATGAAGACAAAACTTTCTTTTACACAATTTTGAAAAAAAACATTTAATTATAAATTGTTTTAGAAATATGTTGTGAAAAAATGTTGTGCAATAAAGTTAATGTTTAAATTTCTGCTCTTATTTATTTTATGTAAAAATTTTGCATATTGCCGCAATTTTTTTGCATATATGCCCAAGGTTTAAGCATATTTTCTCAAAAATCGATGCATATATACGCGCATATATTCCAGTTTTTCTTTGCATATAATCCGGTCTCTAATTATAATTATATTTGCGTGTCTATTTCTTTATCTATTGATAAAGAATACCCCTTAAGCATAAACTTTCTAAGTATTCAGTTCAAAATTTAAATCAACTCGTCTTAAAATAACCTACCATCCCAAACTGCCGACCCACACAATCTTGGCTATCCCTTGCGGCATTCTAAACACAAGGATATATTATTCCAGGCTCACTAAATTTTTATAGCGTATACACTTCTACCTCATCTCTTCCCGAGTTTGCGTAATTGATGCTCGCCACCCCTTCGAGGGGTAAACAGACGTAAACAGGCGTAACTAACGAGGGAAACTCTTTCTCCCCACCACGAGGCCCGAAATCGAGAGATACGGAACAAAAGCTTCGCCACGCCGCGCCGGCCGATTTTCCTTTCCTACTTTGGAGCTGCGTCGCTTGATTATTATTTCGTTCGTTCGGTCTTCCGTGGTATATATGGAGGCATCGTAGGCGGCCCTGGGCTTCCGATTTAATAAATAAAGTCGTCCCGGCGAAAACTGTATTAATAGGGCACTATTAAGGGAATTAAGTGTCCCCTTAATGAAATCCGAAGCCCTTCGGGTGGTTCCGCGCGACGCTTCGCTAATGAATAACGAGCTCTAATCAAGCGTCGTGCTGGAAAATGTACGGGAAGACCGTTGGCGAATATTAATTCGACGAGAGCTTCCTACGGCGAACGTATATTGCTGTTTCTCCGCGCAGTAAAACTTTAATATTCGTGCACTCCGTTTTGACATACCCCGATGTCATCTCAGTTATCTTTACAATGTTATAGGTAACGAATTCAACTAAATACTTTGATGTTATTCCGTCTAGGTGCAACACGTCGAATGTCACTGATGAGTATATTTATTTACTCACTGGCTATGTATGTATGTAAATAGAAGGATGATATTGTTACACTGCGACCTAAAAGATCTATTGTGTTCCCTATTCTTGCTGCTTTACAGTTGGCCTTCCAATCCTATTCCTTTCAGAAAGTGTAGGATGTCAGGGGGCCCTAGTCTAGGTAAGTCTCCCTCTTCGATTTTACATGCTCCCAGGTGCAATGCCCTCGAGTTGCACAGTGCTACGCAGTTTGAGAGGAGGTGGATGGATGTTTCATCCTGTTTCCCACAAAATCTACATTCAGAATCTTTTTCCAATCCAAGCTTACTCAGGTGTCCTTTCAATTTACAATGGCCTGAAAGTATTCCTGTTAATATGCGAACATTGTTCTTACTGTTATGTTGATGCATTCTATAAACCTCTTCTGGTTATAAGTTCCCAGAAGAATTTTACTTTACCTCATTCCCTGGAGATTTTCCCAGTAACTGGATTTTCTCTGCTCCATTTCTATTTTCAGTTTCTTCAGTATTGTACTGCTACTTAACCCGCAAAAGGGTTCAGGCCTACAAAAGGCATTCCAGCCCATTTTTTGCGAGGTTATCCGTTATTTCGTTTCCTTCCACTCCTGCATGACCCGGAACCCACAGGAGGGTTACTTTATTTCTTTTGCCTAGCTCATTTAATTTCCCTAGGCATTCCCAGACCATCTCGGAACTGATTTCGTATGAGCTCAGCGCCTTGATGGCTGCTTGACTATCAGACATGATGATAATCTCCTACTTCCGATAGTTCCTATCCATATTGAACTGAACACATCTTTCAATAGCGTGTATTTCTGCCTGAAATATATTTGGGTATTTTCCCAAGCTTTCGAAATATGTGGTTCTAGGCCCATATATTCCTATTCCAGTTCCTTCTGTCGTTTTGGAGCCATCAGTATACCATTTGATGGCATTTCTATTCAAGTTCACGATGGTGTTATGATTCCACTCGCTCCTGTTACTTAGCTTTATGGTGAATTCCTTCACAAAGCTAAACTTTTTTAACATGTCATCCCGGGGCATATCCCAGGTTTGATCACCGTCAGGAGATTGAGGCCTATGCCTAATCATTCCTCCCTTGACCATTTTTAGTGCGGTTCTTTTCGCCACGCCCTCTACTACAATGTGGAGGGGGGTAAGATCCAATACTACTTCAATAGCTGCTGTTGGGCAGGTTCTCATAGCCCCCGTTATGCATACACATGCTAATCTTTGCACTTTCGAGAGGTTAATTCTCGCGGTAGCCAGATTAGTTCTTTTGCTCCATGCTACTGATGCATAGGTGATGATCGTTCTCACTATCGCTGTATACGTCCAAAGCAGTATTTTTGGATTGCATCCCCAATTTTTCCCTGCAAAGTTTCTGCACACCATCAGAGCTCTTTTGGCCTTGTTGGTTACTTCAAGTTCATGTTTGTTCCATAGAAGTTTATTGTCTAGGCTAAGGCCTAGATATTTAACTTCTCCAGTCTATATTTTGCCCATCCAGTTTTATGGTTCTAAGATTGGATTTTCTTTTCCTGGTAAATGCTACTAGGGTTGTCTTAGTGGGGTTGACATTGAGTCCCATCGATTGACACCATCAAGTTCAATCCTCTTTAAACTATGTCACAGAGGATATTCTCAAATTTGCCTCTTGCGTATATGACAATATCATCAGCATACCCTTGACAAGATATGCCCAGATCCGTCAGTTCGCATAAGAGTTCGTCTACTATTAGGCTCCATATAAGTGGGGATGTAACTCCCCCCTGTGGGCATCCTCTGGTCGTACTAACCGAGATGGTCTTATGTCCCACCGACCTGGTAGACCTGGTAGACTGGTAGAATCGAGTCGCTCCGGAAATTAAACTCAATATTGGGAGTTTAGGAGTTTATTCAATACAACAGTATAGTAAAACAGCGAGTGTGTGATTTAGGTGATAGATTGAAGGGGGAAATAAGGAAAATAACAACAGAAGTAGTTAGTTCGCTCCGTGAAAGTTTTATTAATTACCACGTTTGTTGTGGGATATTGTCACGTGAGGAACCTCCAATATCGAGTACATTTTCTGTTTTACCTGGGGCTGCCAGGAGAAGTGTTCGTTGCAGCGATATTTTCCTGAAAAGGGGTTTATAAGCAGTAGCGTTAGCCGGCATCCATTTATTTAATGGCGTCATCTTTAGGTCACCGGTAAGCGGCTCTTCTTTCTGTTGTTAACACTTTTAGTTTTGGTAATCCGGTCCTGTCCTTTAGGACCTATTTTGTTTTAGTTTGAACTTAGAGGGAGAGAAGTTCTTCTTCATTTCTTGTCCCGTATTAAAAATTTAATTCACCTCAACATCCAATAACGTCGTAAAGACTGTCTCTCTCTTTCTCATCTATATTTTTGTGACGTGTCTTATAACTTCTGAGGATAGCCCATAGCCGAAACTTGTAAAGTTTATAAAGATAATCTTTAACACACAATATACGATTGGAAAGCACTACATCCAATTCAATAGAGACCACTAATATTTTTCGATTAAGTGACTGAATAAAACATGATCGTCCGATGTTATAGATAACTAACACATCAGCCTGTATATACACTCAAACCGTAATTCGCGTTCCCAAACTATTTCGGTAGCATCTGGAACACAATCGTCCGCCTCCGAACTACTGTATGCGTTATGTCGCGGCACAAGTTGACTGTAACATTCCCTCCGAACTTCCGCCTTGCGACTGGTACATCATCCGTGACACGACCGGAACATTTGCTAGCGCGTTCCGGAGAGTTATCTAGCGTCTTCCTCTTTAATACGCGCTGCGTTCGCAAGCAGGAAGCGTGAACCGGCTCGCACAGTCATCCCTTGGTCCCGCGACCATAAACAAACTGATAAATCGCGTCGCACTTCATTCTACGGCCGTCCTCAATCAAGAAGGAATGGGAACGCCGTAGACGGCCGCCTGTGGGCATATAAATTTCATCGTAAGATACGATTTTGATGGCGTTAAGTATCTGCGATCGGTGTTGATAGTAGGGTACTTTTTTCCGTATTTTCAGTTAGTCAAATTGGAAAAGTTAGGGTGGAAATCAGAGATCACAGATTGTCTTAGAAGGAGTATGGGTAAAAACTGTTTTTTCTTACAGTTTAAATAGTTTAAATAGTTAGTGTTGGCTGCGATATGTCGACGATACTTTTGTAATATGGCAACACGGAGAAGAAAAACTACAACAGTTCTTGGAACACATAAACTCACAGCACCCAGCCATCAAGTTTACCATGGAGAAAGAAGCAAAATGGAAATTTCCTGGATGTTATGGTTAAGAAAACAAAAGAGGGAATGCTACAGCACGCAGTATTTAGAAAGAAGATGCACACCGATAGATATCTGCATGCAAGATCTCACCATCATCCGATTCAGAAGAAGACATTAATACAAACATTGCTATCCAGAGCCGAAACCATCAGTGACGAACAACATCTTACCAGTGAAAAGATACATTTGGAGAAAGCACTAAAGAAGAATGGTTACACTGACATCGACATAAGGAGAGCCACTAAGAAGAAGACGACACTGGAGACAACTACAGAACCACGAAGAGGGATGGCGTGTTTACCTTACATAGCAGGAGTCACCGAAAAAGTAGGCCGAATTTTGAACAAACGTAATGTACAAGTACGCTTCGGGACTGCAACGTCGATCCATCAGTATCTACCGACCGCAAAGGATAAGATACCCAAGGGGCGCACAGACGGTATCTACAAGATAACATGCCAATGCGGACAGCGCTACGTCGACAAACAGAAGAGCCATCGACATAAGATAAAAGAACACGAGAGGGACGCAAGATTAAGAAGGACCGAGCAATCAGCGGTGGCAGAACACATGCACGACACCGGACACAAAATGGATTTCAAGAATGTAAAAGTAATAACTACCACCAAGAACTACGGGAAAGACTCATCAGGGAAGCCATAGAAATAGAGAAGAATAAAACCGTTAACAGAGAAGAAGGGTACCACCTTAGCAACACGTGGAAGAGCCTACTATGAACCGTCACGGTCAATGGAGTGGAAACTACACGGTTGGATGCACCAGGGGCGTATATAAGAAGAATGTCGGACCATGGAGAATCAGTTCAGTTATCCTGAAGAAGCTGTCAGTATGAACAGCGAAACGTCGAGCGAAAGTTTTGACACACGGCGAAACCCGCAAGAAGCTGTTAGTTACTAGTACTAATAATTCATTTTGAAACAGTCGGTATTAACAACCTGACCAGAAGAAGAAAAATCAATTCTAGATAGAGAAGGCCACGTTTCTTTAACAACTAATGTATAGTGACGTTATGCTGCAAAATGCTTTGAAATATCAAACTTGTCGTATCAAACAAAAATGTAGGATAATTAAATATGCACATTCTGCACATCATTATGAATAAACTTGCACTTATTTCTGATGAAATTTCTAACGAATACTTCCGCTACTGGCTGCCAGTAAATCGGCACTAAAACTTCTTGCACCGTAATCGAAATAACCATTACAGAACATCTAGTTTCCGACTAGCAAATCCTGAACCAATAAAACTTCGTAATAGGAAAAGTTTAGCGATATACGAAACACAGGGGCAATCTGTTAAAATAATAGCGGTTTATACGCTAATTAATAGGCCCGTAGAGTTCTACAGCGATTCTCTCTCTGTCGACAAAGAGCGTATCTTTCCCTCCGTCTGCTAGGACGGAGGACAGGACAGCGCGGTACTAACTAATGAGTAAACATTCTCCTGAATTCGTCGGGCAGAGATAGAGACGAAATATAGATATAACAGTTAGCGACAGACGACCATGTTGGAAACTCTGCTATTTTCACAGTGCGCGCTTCGGAAGAAAGGATCGTTTACGTATCAGATGCGAGGTTCCTTTGAAATTTAATTGGTTCTGGTTTAGTGAGGGGGTGAGAGTATTGTGAGGGTATTGTGTTAGAGGTCTCAATTAAAATTTGTTTGTTATTGGGACTGGTTAAGTTTCCAGTGATACGGATTTCATCATTTGTTCGTCCAACTTTGTTCTTCGACTGTTTTAGGTTGTAAATATATTATTGTTCTGATATTATTATGAATTCGCAATTGTTAAGTTTTGAATGTGGAAATTTCAGTTAAATATACTTAAAATTTAGATGAGATTTACATAGAAAAAGCCTTTTGGTGATGATATCTTATAAAAAGGCGCACTTTTGACCTGTCGATTGTCGTAATATGATAAAAAAAAAGAATGCAAAATATGATTTCTATAAGTTACTACAGTCGAGAAATACGCATGCTATTCTGTTGGGCAGTTGAGTGTGCTTCGATTTATCATTTCCTATCCGCACGTTATCACTGTCTAACAACAAGCACTCGCCGCTATTCTCTACCCTTGTCTAACTACTACGAAATGCTATTCCCACATCGATCTTTTCGATTTAAATTAATTCAATATAACCCTCATGCCGTCTACTGCGCGAGGTGAGGGGAACGATTCGCTAGGCATGCGTAATTAACTTTAAGTTTAGCCTAAGACGGCGTTGCTTGGTATTAGGATACGGTCCTCAAATTTTATAACGTTTAGTAAGTTTTGATCGCGGTCAATAATTTTATAAACAAATTTACGATGGCAATTCAGCAAAAGTTACACACGATTTATTTGCAGTAAATAATCCCAAAAGATTAATTCCTAGTGCGACTATAATTAGTATACAGGCCGACGTTTTGAAACAACGTTTACATTAATAAATAACAAAAATAGAAATGTCCTATATCGAAAAGTGTCAGTGGATACATTGAAAAACCGATATATTTAAACCAACCAAATATATTCTGTTAAGCATATTTTCTTGGAAACAAGCATGCCCTTTGTTGTTTCATGTATATGACAAAAAGGTACACTATTGACTGAAATAAAATATTTGGTTAGAAAGTTTATTATATTCAAACAAATTATTTAGTTCAGTATGGTCTTAACACAATAACATAGTTCAACTTTATAAAAATGTTGAATTGGTTCAATTACTTTCATATTGTTGAGAAAACATCGTTATTTTGTCAACTCAAACAAATTTGCAAATATTGCAAGCTTTTTACTGTAAGAAATTAACAAATAAATGGATGCGTTGCGATATGTTTCAGCCTTTTAATGGCATACAAGGCTGAGGACAATTTTTTTGGCAGGCTCTCGATATGCTGACTCCATCTCATGTTCTCATCCACAACAATCCCTAGAAACATTGCCGCTGACGACTGACCTGTAGGTTTTGTGCTAATCTCTTGTGTTTTATTGATGTTAAGTTTCAGCTTATTCGCTGCAAACCACTGTTCAGCATCCGTAATTGTACTTTCAGATGTTTTACGGAGAAGTTATTGATTAGTGTCTCGTACTAGGAGCGAAGTATCATCAGCATATATACAAAGCTGAGCTCCTCGCACATTCGCTGGCAGATCATTCATGTATAAGATGAAAAGCAGGGGGCTCAGAATGGAGCCTTGCGGAACACCGCACTGTACTTTCGTAGGCAGAGATCTTATGTTGTGAAACTCAGTTAATTGCCCTCTATCGGTCAGGTAATATCTTAGTAAATTTAGGGGTATTTCCCTTATCCCATAATATTCTAGTTTTTCGATTAAAATACCATGATTAATCGAATCGAAGGCTTTGCTTAGGTCTAGCATGCTCAGCTTCACACATTCACCAGTATCAAAAGCGTCGTAAATATCTTCAACGATACTCAATACACCCGATGTGGTAGAGCGACCTTTCCTATACCCATGTTGACTTGTTGTGAAATATTGTTTATTTTCTAGATATTTTGAAAGCCGTGACGCTATTGCCCTCTCAAAGATTTTAGAAATAGATGGTAATATACTAACTGAGCGATAGTTTTCATAGTTGTTAATGTCACCCTTTTTATGTATGGGTACTATTCTACCTACTTTCAACAGGCTTGCTGCTCGGATATCTGTTTTAAAAGGTAAGTGGAGATGTTATACACGTCTCTCGTATGTTTCCCTTTTATTTGTTTAAGGATTTGTTCTATTTCCTCGGGCGTGATTGGAAGATAGATAGATAAAAGGATGTGATGTTAGTTATTTTATAATTTCTCAGCAATTTTTGCGACGAGTGTGTACTTTGTATGTTGTTAGATGTTGCTTCCCCAATTTGTGCAAAGTACTCATTCAGGCTTCCGGCTGTTAATGAGGTCCCATTATCTGCCTGTTTCCTTGACCATTTAAGTTCTTTGTTTATAACATCCCACATCGCTTTAGTTTTGTTTTCCGAGTTTTCAATTAGGTTTGCATTTGATGCTTGCTTAACTTCAGCCACTCCCACCAAATACGTTTTCTTTAACCTACGATATTCTTCATAAAAAGTTGGGTTTTTTGTTGATCTTGATAAAGTTGCCCAAGCATCTAATGTATTTCTGAGATTTAGAATATTGTCATTTACTATATTACTATTTAGTTTTTGTTTTGTACATTTTATTTTCTTTTCAGGAAAGCAGCAGTCTAAAATTCTGATCAAAGTATCATGAAAGTAAAACATTTCTTCTGCATTAAAACAATCTAGGGGTAGGTGTATTTGGGCTTCTAAAAGCTCTTTGAACATTTTTACCGTTTCTACATTAATCCTTCTAATAGATTTTATTGTTGTTTCAGGTTCATCCTTATTGGTTATCAGGTAGTTTAAAATTTGTGCCCTATGATCTGACAAGTGTAGATCTACAGTTAGATTTTCCAGGGTAGCTGGATCAACATTTGTGAAGATATTATCTATTACAGTAGCTGTAGTGTTTGTCTGTCTCGAGCATTCATAAAATACCTGCCTTAGGTTGTATTGTCCTTAATGAAATCAACAAGCAAACCCTGAAACTAATAAAATCTGGTTTATTTTAGAGATATTGCGAAAATAAGGAAATAATTGGTATAAAAAGCGATCGTATTATTTTGTTACTTCTAGTTTATTTATTTAACAAACACATTAATTTCACTCAAACAAGAAGTACTGTTAAATTAATAAAGTGAATATTATTAAGAAATAAGGATTACGCTAACTTTAATTGTTTTTCGCAGTTTTCGACTGATTATGTCTCCTTTTAAAAAGCAATCTCCAAATCTCCTTTTAACTTCGTCCCCTTTGGCGAGTCATAAGTTGATGACACAATGTTCTGGATGACGTTCACCAGAATGAAATTCTGATTACGTTACGTTTGGAGACTGGGTTGAAATTTCCTTTTTATTTTGTTTCCCTTTACTGCACAGAGCTCGTTGTGTTTTCCCTTATAGTAGAATTGCTAAAAATGCTTCTTGTTTGTTAATCGCTGCGAGAGGCAGGTTTCATTGTTTTTATATTGCTTGCAGATGAAAGAGATATATAAAGGAGGGAACATAAAAGAATCGTGCTTTTATATTTCTCTCTGACATATTCTGTGGGACGCTTTTAGAATTGCGTTGTTGCACTGTTATTGGTTTCTTTAGAATGGTTATTTCCAAATCGGTTGTATTTTCGTTCATCGATTAATATCAATGTACAGGATGTTGATTATAAATGTTTACTGGCAGGTGATAGACTAGATTAAAATGATGATAATGAACTTTTTATAACCGGGTTTGAGTGAAATAAGAGAAGCGCCATCTTTACAACAATGGCTGTATCACATATATCTATCGAACGTAACTATATGGCTAGAAAACTTCGCCATAATAATATAATAATATAAATATAAACAAAGACATAACCTAGAAATCCCAGAATAACCAAAATAAGTGCACGATACAATTACTTTTAACCACTTCTAAGTAAATTGAGAGGTTGTACATAAAAGAATCAACAGTAGATACATATACATTTTGAAACAAAATAATACAGAAGTGGAAAATTTATTATGTATATAAAAGTTAATAGCATTAGCAGGAAACTAAAAGGTAAACTTAATTGATATCACTACCAAAGTACAGTTTATTGAAATTATTTACCATGTGGAACACTGGGGACTGCACTAACAAATTAGTTCTAGCCCTTGGAGCTCTAAACAACATCACACGATCGCGTATTTTGTGTTGGAACATGGAAATTAATACAGGCAAGCAAAGATGGTGAGTCTACAATATTCGTTAACACATTATCTAGAAACTTGGCACTGTATCTATCTCGTCTATCTGACAGTGACTGAAAATCATGCTGTACTAGCAGCGCACCATAGTCTGTGCCACGTTCTGGATAGGTTCCCAAGGCTCTGAATGATAAGTATTTCAAAAATCGTTTCTGCATTTTCTCAATGGCTAATATTTGCTAGGTGTAGTAAGGATGCCATACCAAAGAAGCATATTCCAATTTGCTTTGAACTAAAGCATAATATAAATGTTTGATTGCATGTAGGTTAGTGAAGTTGCGGCACGATCTTATAACAAATCCCAGAGTCTTGGAAGCGCACGAACAAATATTAGTTATATGGCCAGAAAAGCTCATCCGAGAATCAAACAGCACACCTAAGTCATGAACCACATCGCTTCTAGGAATTACTCCAGCCTTAACTGAGTAGTAGAAGAACATCTACTGTAAGATATTACAGAACACTTATTGGCATTTAAAGATATGCGGTTGCAGGCACACCATTCATCGATCAGTGTAAGGTTTGTTTGCAAGTTAATAAATCAGTATTATCATCAACATGGTATAGATTGTCAAGTCGTCGCATAGCCAATCGATCACACTTTAGCCTTTCTAGCAAATCATTAATGAAAATGTTAAAAAGCAGAGGGCCTAGGTGAGAGCCCTGCGGTACTCCTGACGTCACTGTGAAGGTATCGGAACAACAGCCATTGTAAGTAACATACGCACTTCTGTCTCTCAAATAGGACTCCATCAAGTTAATAAGCGAAGGGCATAACCCGATGCAACCAAGCTTCATCAAAAGTATGTTAACATCAAGGGAGTCAAAGGCCTTTGCGAAATCTGTATAGATGACATCCACTTGTTTACGTTGATCTAGCCCCGTAGGTATGAATTGAGTAATATTAACTAAATTGGTAGTGGCCGACCTCCCAGGCATAAATCCATGCTGATAGGTTGACAAAAATGGTTTAACGCTTATATAGATTCTGATATCGAGAATATGCTTAACAAAATATATTGGGCTAGTTTAAATATATGGGGTTTTCCAGTGTACTGTTTATGATTACACTGGGCAACAAATTTTCGAAAAGTTCATGCTTCCAAGCTGAAAATAGTCATTTCTTAATGAATTCAATGTGCTGAACACGAAAATGACTAAGAAAAAGCTGAATTGGCTTTTCTGTAAAATGTACGCATATTCAGAAAAAGTGTACTTATGTCAATATTATAATAATGGTAAGAAAACTTAGTCTGCTTCTGGCTTTCGACTTCTTTTGGCCTGCCGTTTGTAGTGGACTTGTGGAGCATCTCTACTGATTGTCCAACAATAGTCAGCTAGCATTGACGTAGACCATTTGCCTTGGTACCGTTGCTCATGGTGGCAATGTCCTGATGAAAGCGTTCGCCGTGCTCATCGCTGACCTGCCCGCAGTTATCAGAGAAGAAATCTAAGTGGGAATCAAGAAAGTGGATCTTTAAGGACATATTGTAGCCGAATTCATGAAACAAGCCAACATATCCTCAACCAGACACTTGTAATTTTCTGCCTTGTCATTCCCAGGAAGTTTGCTGCCATTGATAGAATGCATCCAAACCTGTTTTTCTTTACTTGAAGAAGTTCCTCAAACTTGGGGTCTCGGAAGAGCTGTCTAATTTGAGGCCCCACAAAAGATGCTCTCTTTAATTTTGGCTTCACTGAGTCGAGGGAATTTTTCATGCAGGTACTTGAATGCTGGTCCATTCTTATCATGGCTTTTAACCAAGTTTTTGACAAGACCGAGCTTGATGTGTAAGGAGGAATGATGATTTGTGTGGCTGTGCCAATGGTGGGTGCTGTACATTCGTTTCTCCAGGCTTAAAAATGCTCTCGGAGGCCAGTCTTTCTTGATGTAGTGCAAATCGATTGCTCTGCTGTCCCACAGACAAAGAAAACCGCAGTACTTTGTATATCCTGCTGCAAACCCATCAACAGAGATACTACTTCAGGTCAGAACATATCTGCCAGCCATACTTCTGTAGTTAATCGTCTCCAGTAGCTGCTTTAGATTGCCGTAAGTCTCCTTCATGTAGACCGCATGTGCAATAGGTATGGATGGAAGCTGGTTCCCATTATTCAACAAAACCGCTTTAGGCTCAGTTTTGAAGCGTCTATAAACAGCCGCCATTCGTGGGATCATGTGCAATACCGAGAGCTTGTAGTAGACCATCAATATCGCAGCAGAACACAAGGCTTTCTTCTTTCTTAAAGAAAGATTCGAAGAGCTGATGGCAGTGCGAAATGAAGTCACTCGGACATTCTGTTCCAGAAATTTCACTGTCGAAGTCTTGAGGCCAGTATCTCCGCTTTGCTTTTCGACAGATCCAAATCGCGAACAAGATCGTTCATTTCATCCTGAGTAATTTTATGTGGTGCAGATGTTTCGTCAAAGCACGAAAAGTTATACATCCTTACTGCCCACGTTGAGGAGAACTCGCGACGTATGGCCATCCTCATCGTCTGAACTGATAGAAAAATCTGTAGGAGGTTCTGGAATTGGGAGTCCTTCGCCATGAGAGACAGGTCGCAGAGCAGATGGTATGTTTAGGGTATTCAACTGTCCATTTCTTCTTCTTGGTGATGCCTCCAGAAGCTGGTGGTACCATACAGAAATAACAGTCGTCAACGTGATTGGTGGGCTCCCTCCAAATCATGGGCACAGCAAATGGCATTGCCTTTCTTTTGCCATTAAGCCACTGTGAAAGATTTACGGCACAAGTGCGGCAGCATACGTGTGGGGCCCAGTCTTTGTCCTGGTCGCCTATCTTGCAACCAAATACAAATGATACGCTTTCTTAACTGTTGCAACTGATGTTCTTTTTCTGTGCAGCAAATGTCACTTCTCCGCAAATATACAAGAAGTTATTTGCACTATTAACACAGTTACGAGGCATTGCTACTGTTTAGTTACTTTACACTACAGCAATCACTTGTGTATGCTAGAGCTTCGAAAAATATGCGCGAATGAACGGACATTGCACGAGTTAATTGTCACGTCTGCCATTTATAAATAAACTATAATTAGCTATTGCTTGATATGTGCAATCAATTTCGCAAACACTCTCAATGGAAACTTACAGCAAATGCTGCATTAACTTCTTTGCATGAAGGGGTGATGCAATATGACGGCAAAATTTCGTAATTTTACTAATTGCATTACATTATGCAATAGCATCTATACAATGGACAAAACGTCAATATCTCTGAACGTGAGCCAATCAACTTTTTTCAATGTGATATTCGTGTTCAAGCACGTTGAATTCATTCGGATTGGGTACTTTCACCTAAGAAGCAATTTCACTGTTGACCAGTGTTATTAGAGTAAATTCCCTGAATCGAAACACCCTGTTATACGCAGTATACTTTTCAGTCGTAGCGTAACTTTATAACCAACCCACGTTCGCAATGTGAATACACAAACCGAGCCCCGTAATTTGATATGTATGGACGCTTTTACAATAAGGTTTAAAGGCGGTTTAAAGTACTAATCTCCCAAGCGCGCGTCGCTGTATCCCGATAACAAAAAAAAAAAAAAAAAAAAACCGAAGTCTCGTCCCAACGCTGTTCACTGCAGCCCACATCCCCTTCTAATACGGTATCTGTAGCGCATATACCGGAATTAAACTGCGTACGTAAGCCCTTTTTAGGGTTCGAAACAAAGAGAAATTGCCTGTCGGCGGGTAATGTTGACGTTACCCCCAGAGATAGAGTCGTCCGCTGTGCGGAGGTATTTGCGTATTTTTTTTTCCCGGTTTTTCAATGCTAATGCAATCGGGATACAGTCGACGGAAAAGTTGAATCACTGTGTTATTAGGGAAGGATCGCTCGCTGGTGTATTTAGAGAAGGCGCAGTTCCGAATGTCGAAAACATAAATATGCGGAAGGGTTCGTTCGTTGATGCGAACAAATATTATATTTTTTTTTTGTGGGAAAATTGGATTTTTTTTTAAGAAGTTTATGTGTTCGTATTAGTATTTTGTTATCTCCGTTGTATACTCGCAAAAGCGATTTTATTTATCTCCGACGCATTTTTCTCAATATAGATAGTGGTTTTGGTAGTTTACTCAAATGCTATCCAAGCTTGCCTTTGATTCTATGATGTCTATTTAGTTTAATTTAAATTTCACGCCACTATTTTTAGTTTTATTTTCTTGGCCAAATTTAATTTTAACAACACTAAAATTTAAAAAAGAAGAATTAAATTACAAAGCAGGATGTTTCATGGAAATCATAGATAAGGCAGGTTGGTATAGACGGAATGGGACGTTTCAGCGCCGCCGTTTCAGCGCCAGGACATTTCAGCGCCGTATTATTATTAATAATAATAAATATATTTATTGCCGTAGATCCTTAGAATATAGACATTGTCAAGAAAAAAATATATAAAGGTAAAATTAAAATATACATATAACAAAAGATAAACAAACATTCAAGTGTATATAACGAAAAATTCGTCCATGGTGTAGAAGCACTTCTCGCTAATGCTAAAATGCTAACATTCCTCGAAAGTTGCAAATTCAAAGGCAGTCTATTATAAATATATAAACCCAAATGACTTGGAGCCTTAGCGCCTACTTTATACTTTACTATAGGAAGATGAAATTTGTTTCTATTTCTGGTGTTAATATTATGTATATCCGAGTTCAAAGGAAATTCAGTTTTGTGTTTGTAAAATACAGACCATAATTCCAGTATACTATAAACAGGTAAGAGGTAAAATTTTGTATTCTCTAACCAATAATCTGCAAGAGTGCGCATCATTAACTCCAGCCATTCTTCTAAGCATTCGTTTCTGAGAAATAAAGACGCTCCTAGCAAGTGTAGAGTTGCCCGACAAGCAAATGCCATAGCGCAGATGCGACTCAACATGCGCATAGTAGACAGCAAGGAGTTGATATTTTTGTAAATTATGTCTCAAATTCTTAAGCAAAGTTTCGAGATTAATTTGTTACAGTGAAGTTTCCAATTTAAGTTGCTATCAAAGTGAATACCCAAAAACTTACAGTCATCATTAGTATTCAGGACATCAGCATTATTGAATGGTTAAACTATAGATAGCTTAATGATTCATAACTTAATGATCTTAAGTTAATCATTCATTCTTATGAAAGATATTTTTGGTACCACTGTATTTGGTTGCATGGGAGGTTTCGATGCGGCCGTTTCGATGCCGGAACGTTTTGACGCCACATGCAGTACCAATTGAATTTGATTTGAACGTATGATACACAGATTTTTAAAATTTTTGATTTTTTTTTTAATATTGGAAGGGGTAAGAGGGGAGAGGGAATATTTTTTTGTGAATGATTTTCTCTTTTTTTTGAAATATCTTTTTTTTTATAACCCTAATTGGATGAGCGAACAGGGGGCGACTATGATTTTTTGAATTTTTTCTTGTTTCTTATTTTCCGACACTTGAGAAGACACAGATGGATTGGAAATGTTCCAAATCATATTTTTTTTTAACATTGGAAGGATTAAAGGGGGAGCGGAGGATATTTCTTTTAATGATATTTTTTTCTTGATTTTTTAAACATCGGGAAAGGAGGCATTAAAAATGTTTCAAATATTTTTTTTGGAAGGGGTGCGAAGGGGAGGTGATTAGTTTTTTAAATGATAATTCTTCTCTTTTTTTTAAAAACATCGGGAGAGAGGATGCATTAGAAGTGTTTCAAATCATATTTTATCTAACATCGGAAGGAGGGGAATGGAAGGGGGGTAAGGATTGTTCTTTTTATTTTTTTTTCTTTTTTTTTCGGAACATCTGGTTAGAGGATGCATAAGAAATGTTTTAAATCATATGTTTTCTAACATTGGAAGAAGGGAAGGGGGGGAATATATTAGCCCGATGTTTCTAAAAAAAGAAAACAATTTGCGTTTAAAAAACCAATCCCCTCCCCTTCTTACCCCTTCCATTATTAAAAAAAATGATTTGCAACATTTATAATGCATTCTTTCGCCCGATGTTTCAAAAACAAAGAAAAAAAAATATCGTATAAAAATCTAATTCCTTCCCCCTCTCATCCCGTTCAGTGTTTAAAAAAAATATGATTTGAAACATTGCAGATTCATCCTTCCGATGTTTCGCAAAAAAGGAAATTATCATTTAAAACAGTCACTCCCCTCCTCCTCTCACCCCTTCCAATACTAAAAAAAAATATGATGACATTTTTAATGTGTCCTCTCCCCCGATGTTCAAAAAAATCTCTACATCATATGTTTAAATCAAATTCAACAGTCGCGTCAAAACGTCCTAGAACCTAGACCGAGAAAAACACCAGATAAAATAAGCTTTTCTCTTATTGAGCAAGATATTTAATTTATCTGTTTTTCCTTTAGATGTAATCTGAAAAAGTTTTTTTTTATCAATAAAACAATTTTCTGTTCATCGAAGCTCACGAATCCACTTCTCATCTCAATCACATTATTTTACTTAAACTAGACTATGTTTATAGGCAGAAAAAAGGATGGTATCAATCACAATAAATTCGAAAAATGTTACATATGTAGTTTGCAACCAATACACATGGTACAAAAATTCTCCATAAAAATGAATCATCAAGTTATCCATAGTTTAGCCATTCAATAACGCGGCGCTGAAATGTCCTAGCGCTGAATCGGCGGCGCTGAAACATACTAGACCCCGAGCTATTTGAAATTATGAGTATTTAAAAGGTTTGTGAAGAGGCGTGAAAGAAAAGTCCAACTTGATCAGACAACAATTTTGGTATACAGCACTTGAAAACAAAGTCCATGCTGCACACCAAAATAGATGTATGCACACGTTCAACTGTTCTGAGAGTCCCCTAAACAGTCAATGCAATTTGTATAGAGGGTTATAGAACAAAATGTTAATAAATCCAAATACTTGTGCTTTTTATTACTGTAAAACAGTGCAAAGTGCATAATTAAATATAGCGTAATTAGCGCACTTAACTTGAATCAGCCTGTATAGGGAAAAGGATTTACGCACACAAATATAGTATAAGAACAAATACATATAAAGCCACTACTGCAACAAGGCATGAAATAGACTGAGGATATACATTTCATTTTGATGAAATAAAGATTTTAAATACTGAAAACAATTATCAAAAGAGACTTTCTAAAGAAACACATTTAATTTTGATGAAACAAAGATTTTAAATAATGAAAACAATTATCAAGAGAGTTTTTAAAGAAATGTGGCAAATAAAAAGTAACAAGAATGCAAGAATTAACGATAAATGTGACATAAACAATTTAAGTAATATATATATAACAACCTTCTTAGTAAACACAAAACCAAATCAAGCATGCTTACACCTATATAAATTAAAATAATTTTATAAATACATATATTATACCAAATAAATAACATACATGTGAAGCTATAAAATTCAAAATTAAATGTTTAGAACTGTAAATATAAAATCTATGCACAGTTGTTATTATTTGCGTGTTAACGTTTTAAATGTATTGACGTGTTTATAATGTCTATATATGTTGAATGTTAAAATATTAAATTATTACAACAATATAAATTTGTTGTACTAATATTAACACATAACAATTTTCTTTTTCGTTCCTGTAACAAAAAATTTGGTTCGCCATATACAACCAAACAGTATTGTTAAATTAACTAAATGTCGGTTAACTCAATGCAAATACTTTTCTGAGTGTAGTATACGCTCTTGCAACATTCAAAACCGGCTGATAAATATGCAGGCAAGCCCATTCGACAACGTCGGACCCTTTTATTAACCGACGAACCGTGCATGCGACAACCGGCGAAATATAATGCGAAATATTCGGCGCGAACATTAAAACTTTCCAAAGCCCTTTATAGTATATAACGCTAACGGCTAGACGGGAATGACGACGGTATCTAATTTACCGGTTGTAGAATTGGCCGTCGCACATCGACCGAAGCGACGATGCCTATGCTACCTACCAGTGGTGCCAGCGCGGTATCAAATCTCTCTCCATACTTGCACGAAGTGCATAATAATGTGTCGGCGGGCGACGAACGATCTCTGGGGACCGGAGAGGAGTTCCGGAACTTTTTCAATTAGGAAACGTTCGAGTGAAAACTGTTAGCATCAGGACGAGAGAGGCAAGAAGACGCGAACGGTTTCACCGGTACAGTTAATAATGAATTAAGGAGTGGGGCGATTGATTCGCAAATGTTTCGTCTAATTGGCAAAGTTTCTTCTACCTTCTTCTTTCCGAGAGAGCTGGATGAAATTAAATTTCATTTCTGATATCTAACTGTCAAGAAATTAGAAATTATTTATCAGTAGGTAGTCGCAAAATAAACAAAACTTCCCCAGTGACCAACTATATTTATTTCATATTTTATAAATATTTAAAAAATATTAAATCTTTCTTGAATATTAGTTATATTAATATAATATGTATAAAATATATTGTAGAAAATATATTAGGAAACATTTAAAAATATATATGTTACGTAGCATTAATAATATTTTATTGCAAATTTTTCTCAATATATTTTTCATAACTCTGCAAGAATATTTTGCTTTGTATTTCTGTAAATATTTTTTCATATAAAAAAAAGATTGAATTTTTGCTTTTGTACATTTGGTGCGTAGGACGAATAATATAAAATGGGTAAAATATGCATACATATTAAGTAGGTATGTACCTACTTAAAATGATAGTTTAAAGATTAAATTATATAATATATATCTAATATGATTTAATTAGTATCTAAGTTGAGCGCTGTAACTTTTCTATTAATATATCTGCGTTTTGTATTATATTATTTGTAATATTTTGTAAGTTGCGAACGTCAACACAACACTCTATTCTTACGGTGCCGGTGTTATATTTTTAGTATTGTTTATGCGTCTATGGATTAGGTACATAGAATGCATACGCGCACGTGCGTATCATCAACGTTTTCATTCGTTTGTCCGTTACATGTTATAGTCTTATAATAGTATACGATTAGGGCAGATTATGGTTAACTGTGTAATTAATTGTTGCGGGGTGTGTTTTAGTTTTTGTGGTGACTACGAGGTAAGCAGAACTTTGAACCTGTCATGGCATTTATAAGATAATTGAAATGCTCGATATCGCTATGTACAGAAATCGTTTAAATAATATAATTGTAGGAATTTATGCATCATATATGTACTGCATCTACCAGATAATTGCTAGTTGATTTGCTTAAGAGATTCATCTCGGTAATAAGCGTCATAACCTCAAATAGAGGTTAGAATAAGTTGTGTTGTTTTATTGTTTGTACGCTAGAATGTTTTCAAATATTATGAATAAAGTAAAAATAAGTATCGTAAGTATAGAATGTAGCACCACTCCAATTATTTTAAATGCTCCAAAATGTATTAGTAGGTGTTGATAATGTTGTACGATGTTTCATTCAATGGTATGATCTAATATAATTGGCATTGTTTTAGAGCACAAGGAAACGCCAATGAGAGCGCCACTACCGAAGATATGAAAAAGCCATAGGGTTGTACCTGGCACCAGCCAAGGCTAGACATAAAATGAGTATTTTTCATTTTTATTGCTTATTCAAATAAAATGATATAAATACGTTTGGTTTCTTATTTAGAACACTTCAATTAAAAATAGTGATTAATTTGATAAACCTTCAGTAATGCCTTAAAAGATGCCAGAATTATTGATTATTAACTTGTATGGTGGGTGTGAAAAAAAAAGTTCTTGCCTTTAGACAACTCTATGTATATATTTCAACTTTTCGTTATCGACGCTATGCATCTAAATAACCAAGAACAATTTTAGTTCATTTTGACAAATTAAAATAGATTGAATAAAAAAATCTCAATTTTCATATAAATATTTTACAAATTATTTAGAAAAAAGTAGCGCTTACATTAATTTTAAAATATGGAATAAATATTTTAATTGAATATTTTATCTATATTTAGAGAAAAAAATATGAAAAATATATTCAAAAACCTCTCACGAAAAATATTTATAAAATATATTTTTAAAAATATCTATGTAATATTTCTGGCTGTTAGGGTTATATCGTTAAGAAGTTTCAAATTTGAATTTAGCGCCATTTCCAAATTGCCAAATACCAATACAGCGTACAGGAAAGAAAGGAACAGATAAATTTGTTTTTGCCAGATATCTTCTAGCGATTTTAATTATATGACGTTATACTACACCATTTTCAACATGTCATTTCAATTGGTATTGGGTTGATATGAAAGTTGTGCTTGCTGTGAAAGCTTACGAAACTTGTATTTTGTAAATATATGGACGATGTATACTGTCTATGGAAGGGTGAATTAGATGAAATTAACAATTTCCTTACATATACAGGGTCGCTAAAAAGTATGGATACAGTTAAATATTTTCAGAACGGTTTAGTAGAGGTCGTTGAAATTTGGCATACAGTTACAGAAGTGTTTAAATTCTATCATCTGAGATTTCTTTCAATTTTCTACCATCTTTTATTTTGAAAATACAAGGCTAACTTGATTTTTTTTTAAATGGCACGGTTTGGTCAAATTGATATTTTTAAAAAAGGCATTTTTTTTCTGAATTCAGTAATGTAACACATGCCCACCTTTATTTTATTAAAAGGCGAAAAAATTAAATTCAAAAAATTTAATTCTGGAAAAATAAAATAAGTCTATTGAAAATGCTGTTTTGACCAGATGTGTCACTTGCATATTCGCCAAAATTAAAGTCGTGTGCAATAATATGGTTAACAATGGTTACATTTAACGCGAACTGAGCGTATAGAAATTCTCATGATGATTGGTTATGGCGACAGAAAAACGAAGTTGGTGCTCAAGTAGTGAATCTTTTTAATGAAATTCATCCAAACCGGGAACCGATCTCCAGGACGACGGTTTCAAAAACCTTACAAAGATTTCAAGAAACTGGGTAGCGGTTAAAGACCGTTGCAGACCTGGGCGACCTCGAATTATTACCAAAGAAGAAAAATTCTTTGAATGTTATTTGATGTGGTAGAAAATCAAAAAAATTCAGTACAACAGTTGGCGTTGAACCACAACATGAGTAAGAGGATCCATACAAAAAAATAATGAAACGCGAAAAATATCATCCTATATAAATTCACTTGCAACAAGAATTAAGTGACGACGACTTTTGACCGCAGAACCTAATTTTGCGAACTATGATGCACAGAAATACATCAGGATGGTAACTTTCTTAATCGAGTCCTCTTCTCTAGAGCTCAAACTTTTGTCTAAATGGATATGTTAAAACTGTCGATATTGGTCTGACAGAAATCCGCATATGGATGGAGCAGGTCTCATACGCAGCATCGACAGAAAAATTAATGTTTGGTGTGGCATTATTGGTCGAATATCGTAGATCCTTCTCTTCATTAACGGCAATTTAACGTCTAAAGATATTTGCCAACTTTACACAACATATTGTTCCACGACTTAGGGAAATATTTCCAAACCACGACAATCGAAATTGTATATACCAACAGAAACCATATGGTTTCAACAAGACGGAGCAGACGCCGCAGCTATGTCGCTCAGGGCGCGAATATTTGGATGAAACATTTCCCGGTAGATGATAGAGCGAAAGGGGCTATTGAACGGCCACTAGGTCTTCTGATCTGACTTGATTTTTTCCTGTGGGGTCATGTATAAAATCGAGTGTATGTCAACAGACCATTACAAATCGAAGACCTGACAAACGTATAAGAAACGAAATTGGCCAGTTATTTCTCCAAATATTTTGATTGATTGTTTGCAAAATTTTGCTCAACGTGTTCATTATGCCAGGAGTAAATGGAAATCATTTCGAACATTTGTTGTAACATAAAAATTATGTAATTTCTTGTTTGAGTTTTTTTTATTAAAATCTGTTTGTTTACAGTTAAATGTATTACTTTTACAATTATTATTAATTATTATTATTATGTTTTTTCAAGCATAAATATTGTATTAGTTGGAAAAAACTGTTAAGAACCAATAGAAAATAATATACTCTTAACAATTTATGAGTTGGTAAATATGGTAATATACGTAACATGTACTCAACAACCAAGAAAATACAATTTAACATACCTACAACAGCAATAAGAACAACAAAGTACATATTATTAACCAGCGATAACACAATAGAAAATTATTTACACACGAATCTCAGATTCCCTAATGACTCATACACGCACGTTCTTACATTCTCGCCAGTAAGCGCCGAAATACTTGTACGCATATAAATTTAACGCATCACACACACACACACAAACACAGAACGTACGATTCATATTTCCATAGCCGGCCGGCGTACGGGATTCT
Organism: Protaetia brevitarsis; assembly: GCA_004143645.1. Classification (NCBI taxonomy): domain Eukaryota; kingdom Metazoa; phylum Arthropoda; class Insecta; order Coleoptera; family Scarabaeidae; genus Protaetia; species Protaetia brevitarsis. Next base: position 102,859 of record RXPK01000929.1, on the reverse strand, counting down.
GTGTCCGTTTGATTGCCAACATCCTTGTATTGTTTGGTGTTCGCATAATTCACTCACTCTTTTTCCAGTATGGGACCTGTCTCTGTCTGCTCCACGAGTTCTCGACGGACGGTACCCACGTAGTAACCATGTCACCGATCTCCAGTTTGTTTATATACATATACAGCTAGTAAATATTAAATAGGCGCTGATGTTGCATATCGAATCTCGGTTCTTTTCTCTTTGGCTTTAAAAACTTCAACGCAAACGCGAAATCCCCTTATCTTCTCTGCGATGACGTTCCTTGTGTGCACGAGTAAAAACCAGTCTTTTATTCATTAATCTCGTCTATTGGTGTTTTTATTTTGTGACCGTGGAATCTGGGTGCCTGCGTAATCAGGTGACATCGTTGCCTAATCAAGCTTTCATGTTATTAATAATAATAATACTTTATTGTCGGAAGTTATTACCTCGACATTGTCAATATAAACATTCAAACAAAACATGAGAACAGAAAACTTACTCTCATATTAATTAAAAAATGCATAGAGAATATACATATATTGCTATGGCGTTTCTATACCGAGGTTTTAGAAAATTGTAAGTGGTCTTTTTGACGTTTTTATATGTCAGAGTTAATGTTTCAATTTAATATTCATAATTTCGTTATCTAGTAAGTGAACTCACCCTACGGAGATATTTTGTTGATAGTTTTGTTTTGGATAATTATTATGGAGTTTGTCAATTAAGAGATGTCATATAAAGAATTAAGTGAATAAAAGTTATAATCCGGGCAGAAATTTTAATAATTGAAGCGTAATATAACATATATTTGGCGCCCAACGTGGGGCAAACTTATATATTAGATATTTTGACATCACAGAGAAAAATCAAGTAATTTATAAAAAATAATGGAGATAGAACAGAAGGAAGTGGACAAGTCATTAAAGGATTTTTTTGCAATGTATATGAAAGATAGGTTGGAAGAAAGGGAGCAAATCGCTCAATTGTTAGCGGAAGTAAGAGATATGAGAATAGGAATTAAATCAAGTTTTAAAGCCACAGGACCTTCATATTATAAATCAAGCAGCGAAGAAGGAATTGCAAAGGAAGAGGGAAGAAAAATTAGAAACTTTAGAAAAGCAAGATTTGAAAATATGCACGGTTTTACCGGCGAAAATGAACAAAATGAGAATATTATGATGCTTATGATTTTGATGATAATTTTGCATACGGATTCTGAGTGTAAAATTATAATTATCCTACAAGAGGAAGGCATGGGGTATATGTTAATATGGAGGTGCAGTAAATGGGGATCCCTATAGTTTCTGAAGAAAGTGTAGTAACAACGATTAAGGAGGCAAGTGTTAATAGTGAAGATGATGAAAACTATGAAGAATTCGAATTGGAAATTGAAAATAAGTCAAATAAGGGGACCAAAGAACAAGATAATGCAGAAAACTTGTATGAGGAAGACGACAATGAACAATTGACAATCATTTAATAAAATATAAAGAACTTATGAGCAAGCAGAACGAGAAGTACATTACACATTTACATTGGTTAGGAGATACGAAGACTCACCAATTGTTTTACAGAAAAAAAGACTCAAATTACTACGAATTAAGTCAACAGGCACAGAGGCATCACAAAGAAAAGTTAGGAAATTATTATTTGACGTATCAATGCAACAAGAAGAGAAAATGTTATCGATTGGAAAAGAAAAGAAATAGATGGTAACGAAGTTTTGTTGAAAAGTTAGATAGTTTATAATTGAAAGTTAATTAATGTTACTATGAGTTATTTACAATTGGGGAAGAAAAATTAAAATTCAAAATTTTATTGACAAAATTTATTAAATTTTTTTTGGGGGATAAATGCTTATGGCGTTTCTATGACTCGAGGTTTTAGAAATTGTAGTTGGTCTTGTTGACGTTTTTATATGTCAATATATATATATATATATTCTCACTATTTTTTATGTCCTTATCTAAAAAATTGTAAAATTTGCACCCAGTATAATAGAAATTTTTCTGAAACATACTGGTCTGGTGGCCTGGCGGTAAAAGGTCATTCTTATGACGCGTACAGTAGCCATGCTCTAGCGACCATGCGAGAACTCACCCAAGTTATTATAACACGCAGCAGGTGACATAATATATATACTGGCAACCGCTAAAATCCGTAAATCCTTAAAAACCTGTCTGCAAGAATCTATTGCTCTCAAACCTGCTATAATCCTAACAGCGGACTTTTGTAGCCTAAATACTCTATCAGTCTGCGTGCTATGACCCCAGTTCACTATACCATATCTAATATGACTGTCTATTGTTGCGTAGTATAATGAAAGTAAAATCTCATTGCTGCATTTTTGTGACATAAATTTCAATGCAAAACAATTTTTCCTTATTTTAGTACATAAATTATCTATATTGGTACGACTACTTTATAAATGCTGGTATTCTTTTGAAGCGTATCGCACAGAGAGCTCAAATCACGTAATGTGGAGTTACCGAGTGGATTTACCAGTCAAAACATTAGTTTATATGATGACAGATATTCGAAAACGGACAACGTCAATCGAAAGAGCGTCGCTTGTACCCGTCTGTACCTCCGTTTAAATCGTTTGCACTTCAACCAAACCGGAAGTAGAGACAAATGAAAATATATCAAAGAGGAAAATTTGGCTATTTTTTGAGATATCGAAAAACGGCCAACGCTATTCGCAAGAGCATCGTTTGTACACTTGAAGAAAAAAAGTATCCGAACGATACCAGCTTAACTGAGTGAGATAGAAGATATAGGGATCCCTTCCATTACTAGGAACCGTTATTTTCTGTCTTGCTTGCTCAAGCTTGAATCGTTTGGATATATTTTCCTTCAAGTCTACCCGCTTTTAAATCGTCCGTACCTCAAAGGCGTGAGACGAAAATGGATCGAATAATGACTATATAGATGCTGAACGTGTTATTAGTCCTAAGTTTGAATGCTGAGTTGTTGTTTAAAAGATAATGTATAGTTTAGTTTAGTTTAGTTTAGTTTCATATTATTTAAGCCACATAACACTGGAAACAATTGTCAAAATACAATGTAAATACAACAAACAAAATTTTAGAAATAAATAATTTACAGAAAACCAAATAGAACAAACAAAAACGACAAAAAATGTGTATAGTCAAGAACAAAAATATTCATTAATGGAGTAATAAATAGGTAGATAGATAGATTTCTAAACATAGCGAGAGATTTAGGCAATGGAGTTGTGAGGCGGATAGAGAATAGAGATTCATATAAGGAGGATCTATACTACGCTGTTGAAGTTGGGTCTTTGTTTGAAACCACTAGTCTCTTATTTGTCTTACAAAGGAAACCGGAAGTAGAGATATTCGAAAAATATGTCTAGTAGGCAAGTTTCGTCAATTTTCGTGATATCGCAAAGTGCCCAACGCTATTCGAAAGCAAATGGTTTGTACTTTACGAAGCCGGAAGAGATTCTTCCAATATTAAGTGATATTTTTGTCTAATCGATCAAGGAACGCCCCTTACTTTGGCAAACATATAAATACAAATATTTTGCAGTATTCTGGATTTTTCCAAATTGGGTCATATAATAATAATAATACTAATAATAATGGTTATTTTGCCCAACAGATAAGTAAAATCCAATGAGTGAGGACAATCCATTTTATTGTTGATAAGGTTCATCACAAGTGAGGCACTTTTTCTTTGTCTCCTCGGGTATAATGCGTCTATTCTATGTCTCATCAATAAAGACGCATAATCAATGTTTCTTTCTCGATTCTAAAACTTAAATATTTCAAGAACTTTCGTTGTACTCGTTCCACTTCAGCTGAGTGACTATCACGTTACAGGTATTCCACGTAACTGGTTCATTAAAAAGTTTTGATGTTCTATTATTTACTTATTATTTGAGATTTAGGCACCAGTATTCTGTTACCGATTGGAACTATAAATACAAAATACCTTAACCAAAATATCACTTCCGGTTGACCGGAATGGATGTCAACTTTGTATTTATAATAGAATGATATATATTTTTTATTCATTTTTGGATTCTACAACTATAAATACGTCAGTTTTTCATTAGCTATTTCTATAGCTACATGTTGCCGTTTTTGAGTTATTTAAGTTTTTCTTTTTTTTTTTAGTCATAATCATTGCACCATTGAGAAATTAATATCTCGGTTAATACTGCAAGTAGAGACTCCAAATTTGCTATGTTATGAATGTAGATATAACTCTAAGAAACGGTACACACACTTTACATTCTAACATACAGGGTGTTCAAAACTGAGGAACAAAGTGACATATTTTCAAATGCAGAAAACTATTTTTTTTTTAAATAGAACAGCCTGTATTTTAATTCGGAATTAAGAAGTAAATATCATCCCCTATCACTTTATATCAGCATTTCCTATACCTATCTTTAATAGATTTTGAGATACGAGCGACTTTTTGTTAAACAGACTAAGTAGCCCTATCTTTTCTTTTGAACAGACTAAATTGCGTTAATATGTGAAGAATAAATTGGAAACCAAATAATAATCGCATATTCTAATTTAGATCGAATTAATGAAAAGAATAAAGTGCTAAATGTTTTGAAACTCCTTGCAATTCCGATAAATAAAGCCAAAGAGTTTAAAACATTGACCAACAATACCCCCAATATGGTTAGAAAAGGATAGCCTAGAGTCAGATCTCTAACATTCTCAGTGCATGTTAAAATAGTGCCGTTGATAGCATAAGGAAAAAGATTCACTTTCTTTGTATACATCATGGATGTGCATTTAGAAATGTTCAAGGAAAGCCTATACCTATTGCACCACAAGAGAACGACATCAATGTCACGCTGCAGAATCTCAGCATCCACTACTGATTGTGAGTTAACTGATGTAAATAATTTAAAGTCGTCGGCAAACATTAATTCCTCAGACTGAATGTTGGTAAGTAAATCATTAATAAATATTAGAAATAAGAGATGGCCCAATTTTAGATCCTGCGTATATACCAGATGTAGGAGTAATAAAGTTTGAAATATAATTGCGATACCTAATGCACTGTCTTCTATCCAGCAGGTACGATTCCAACAACAGCAGCGTGTTATTACAAGATTGTAGTCCCCCTTCATCTTTAATGTAGATTTAACCAACATCGTAGCTGCAATATTAACAATAGCGAGTCGATAACTTTGAACAGCTTGTATTTTTAATTGTCTGTACTTCCGGTTTGTTTGAAGTATAAACTATGGTACAAACGAAGCTTTTTTGAATGACGCTGTGTGTTTTTCAATATCTTGTACTTGCTTGCTGAAATTTTTTTAACCCTTTCTAGTTTTTTATTCTTTAGGTAACATACGAAATCCTATCACCTTGGATGGGTACAACGTAGTAAAATCGGAATGTACTACGTTTTTTTTGTTTTAATAAAGTTCCGCGCAAGTTCACACCAGTTCATTCTACGCCATGTTTTTTGGGGGAATTCAAAATATCTAACAACAATTATTGTTGCGTTTCTGCAATTTGCCCAGACTTGGTAATAATGATTATTAAACAGGAGAAACTGCTATAGGAAACCATAACAAATGACAAATTAAATTTCCATAATCACCCAATCGGTAAGTCATTGCTGCGACTTCAGAAATTATTTTCCCTTCGCTGTGGCTATCGGCAGGACAGTATTCAAAAAAAAAAAAAGTCGAGTGGGCGTAGAAACGAATAAAAAACAGAAGAGGCAAGAGGTAATTTTTCCATTAAATGTATGATTTAAAACGTGAATTCGTGCATAAAGCGGTACGGTGCTTACCGCAGCAAGTTTTAGGAGAGTGAAATTTCAAATTCAAATTTTTCGACGGAAAAAGGTAGATACATCGCGTTGATAGCTCGACGGGGGAAAAAAAATGCGGAAACGAAAAATTGGAAATACATTGAACACAAAGAAAAAACTTTTTCTAATTATTTAAAATGCCCTTTGGATTACTGAAATAGCTTTCAAGATAAGAAAAATAATTCTACTTACAGTATACTTTCCTAATTATAGTGGATAACTATTCTGATGCAGTAAACTGACCTGGAAATAAGATAAAATGTATTAATTAAAGGATTCACATTTATCCTAATGAATGAAATATGAAATGATGTAACGTAATAAGAATCTTTACAACATGTTTTGGTAAATACAGGCAAATTCAGGTTTTAAAGCGTCATAGGATTAAAAAAAACATAAACATCTACGTCAGAGATATTGTGAAATAGGAACAATTTATAAGTTCAAGCAAAGGTAAATTAATCATGACAAAATGTTACAAGTATAAAAAGAATATCTAGGATAGTTAGCATAAACAGGATATACCGTAGTCGACAAAATTTCATTTTAATATGCACTGTTGAAAATATTACGGTGTTGGAGTTAATTCTTGCGCTAGTCAATACTTTAGTGTTGATTTTTACAAACTTTGCCAGACGAGTATTTAATAGAACGAAATTACTAGAATTTCGTAGTGAATTTTTGTTCGCATCTATGAGGATTTACTATTTTTCTAGACATTCAGAAGCGTCAACCAATCAGAATTTTCTCCTCGGATAAAATATAGAAACCCACCCATTCTAATACAGTATTGCATTATACGCACCACCTGCATTGCAGTGGTATCTGTTTTCGTGTTTGATTCTCCGTATAACATATCCAAACAAACCCACAAATGTGACTGACTTGCAAGTGTAACTATCGTGTTATTAAACGTTATTTCAGTGGGCATAAAGAATGTCAACATCTTAAAGATGTATTGGGAACATCTGTTTTACGCAATTAGTTTAAGACTTGAATCAAATAGCATAACATCACTTAATTTTATAATGGTTCTCAAAAAACATTTTAAAATTGATACGTTAAGTTGAAACCAAAACTTGTGAATGAGTGGTTTTGCATATTTATAATTGAGAAGACGTCTTAAAGAGAGAATATAGTAGCACTAGAAATAGGAGTTGCTATAAAAAGACGTTGTGTTTAGAAAATGATGTTAAAACACCAATAGAATCGCAATTCATTTAGTTAACAGCTAGTAAATTTGTCTAGTCTAGATCAATAAATGTGACTAGAAGTATTTTATAATTCCACTGTCAGTTGGAAAAATAACCACTTGCAATAGACATACTTGACTATCTTTGCTCGTCAAATTTAAACCTTCTGAATAGTTCTCGACAAAAATCACGAACAAAGAGTGTGGACCTCTCCTGACTATTAAATTAGTCAAAAGTGTTAAAATTTCAATAGTGTGAGGATCTCATAACTGTGCATAAAATGAGCTTGCAATACACTGAAATAACCCATTTGGTTGACTCAAATTTTTAGTTGTATTGACTAACATTTTATGTTTAAATATGGGCAAAAAAATATATTGTTAATGTTGTTTAATAAAATTTTTGTTTTAACAAATATTCTTTAAATAGAATTAAAATATAATGTAGTAATTTAATAGAATTAAATGTATGTAATACTTAAAATAACTAATTATTTCATTGGAAATGAATGAGAATTATATATGTTAGTTCAATAACAATTTTTGCTGTATGAAACCAGAAAATTATGTTGAGCCAAAACAGAATTGCTTTTCAATTAATAACATTTTATTATTACAGCAAGCTATACAAGCATTTTTCAATTCGCCTTGCAAGGGGGAAATGTTTAGGTGTCACGGTATTTATCACATCATATTAATAATATGACGGAATGTATTTAAAACCCTCAAAAAACAGCTAGCAGCTGCTATTGAATGTTTTGACTGGTAATACTCTAGATTAATATTTTAACATACAGGGTGAGTTTTTTATTTGAGACAACGGAATATCTCCCAAAACACTGCATCAAATCAAAAAAAAGATCTTAATAAGGTTTGTTATAATGTAAGGGGCTCACTGAATGGTGCCGAACTCGATCCCCCACCTCATCTCCCCAGAGTGGGAGGGGGAACAGCTTTGAAATCTTAATGGGAACCCCTGTTTTGTATTGCAGATTCGGATTTTACGGCATCAAGTATGTAGTTCTTGTTTGAAACTTTTTTTTTCGATTCGTAACAGATTGCGCTATCATCGCAAAAAAAAACATGATTGTGAACGTCTAGAAAAATACACAAAACAAGAGAAGCAAGCTAATATGAATTTTGTGTAGTTTTATTTTAACATAAGCTAACATTTCAAAAAGTCATTCAACAACGAAGAACTTTACTTCATCATACCCATGTTCAGAAAAATGTGTTCGAAATGTGCCCTTCCACTTCGATATACATTTAATTATCGCAAATTGGAATGATTGCACACAAACTTGAGAAGTGTTTCCGCGTAATCCTTGAACAAGCGTTGGTGATTCCCTCAACATCATTTCTTCCCTCGTGGTTGCCTTTCTGTATAAACTTCAGACTTCTAAGTGGCCCCACAAAAGAAGTCAGGGGAAGTAAGATCTGGCGATCTTGCAGGTCAAGACACTGTGACCAACCTCTTCCAATCCATCGACGATTGTAGGCTCGATCCAATACTTTCTCGTGCTATTCTTGAATAATGTGCTGACAACCCGTCATGTTGGAACCACCATTGTTTGTCGTACGTCCAAGGGAAGGTCTTCAAGTAACACTGGAAGTTTCGTTCTGCAAGATGTTTCGATATTTCTTCACCATTAAGTTGCCATCGATGAAATATGGATCAATAAGCTATTGCTAATTATTCCACATCAAACATTTACGTTCCAAGGATGTTGATGTTCAACTTGGCGCAACCTAGGGGATTTTTCGATACATCCAGTAATGCATGTTGTCTGCCGATTTACCGTACCGTGATTTGTGAATGTTCGCCTCGTCAGAAAACAAATACTCGAGCAAAAAAATGGAATTATCTTGTATCCGTTAAAGCGCCCATTGACAAAATCCGCACTCGATTTTGAAAATCCATCGCCATAGAATTCTTGATGCATGGAAACTTCAAATGGAATGATATTTCCTACGCTTCAATATTTGGCAGATAGTGGACTGAGAAATTCTTGATCCGCTAACTATTTCTCGAGCACTAATGTGCGGATTAGTTACTGCAACTAATACCGCGATTTCATTATTTTCTTTAGCAATTATTTTTCAGCGATTACGTTTTCTTGGCTATGCAGTTGCTTCGCTAGAGAACTGTTGAACGACTCGGTAAAAAGAAGCGCGCGATCGCACCTTGTCGGGAAAACGTTGTGCATCATAGATATTCCTACCACTTTCTCCATAGATGTAAATCATTTCAATTCTCTCTTGTAATGTTATAGCCTCCATTACTGTTCAAATATTCAACACTAACTAATTTGTATTGGATTAATAATTAAAATTGTAAATGGGGATCGGACAATGTGTAAGCATTCACAGCTTGTCAAGTACTGAATAAAGTACGATTTTGTATCATTTTTGAATGGCATTCCAATTGCGAATAAATAAATGTATCGAAGTGAAGGGGCACAGTTTCGAACACATGGATTTTTGAAATGTTAGTTTATGTTAAAATAAAAAAACACAAAAATCATGTTTGCTTGCTTCTCTTTTTTGTGTATGTTTTTCTAGACGTTCAACAATTCATCATGTTTTTTTTGCGATTACAGCGCAATCTGTTACGAATCCAAAAAAAAGTTTCAAACAAAAAACTGCATACTTGATGGTGTAAGAATCCAATCTGCAATACAAAATGGAGGTTCCTATTTTAAGATTTCAAGTTGTTCCCCTTCCACTCTGGAGGAGCTGCAGGTGGGGGATCGAGTTCGCGCACCATTCAGTGGAGCTCGCTACATTATAAACAAATCTTATTAAGATCTTTTTTTTGATTTGATGCAGTATTTTAGAGATATTTCCGTTGTCTAAGATTCACCCTGTTATATTACACTCTGATTGGGTGCTTTATGACATTTGGACTTGTGGTGTGAAACAGTAGAAGCGACATATTCACGGTGATTTCTGAAAATACACATTTCGCTCCTGTATGGAAGACAACTGTTATATAGCGTGAACCCATTGGCTCTGTGAAATTAATAAAACAACATGGTCGTCCTCATTATTTTGGTATCTTTAAAATGTCATACTTTTTACACCGTGAACATTCGAAGAATGTATAACTTAACCTATGTAGTCTACTTATCTTTTACTTTCAAAATACTCAGCTTTATAAAGAGGCGGGTCAAAAGAGGTAGCGCCCCTGCCTGGCGCCCAAATGTATTTATCAATTGATTTATCCTGGATTATTAATTCCAAAATGTTTCTTCGTTAGTCCTATATGCAATGTTTGTCAATTATAGATCGGATTTTTAAAATCCATTCCGATCCCGCACAAGTTGACGACATCCAATTTACAAAAACTTATCCAATTACTTAAACATCAAATACCCCCCCAATAAAACCAGTAACTCCTCCCGTCAAATCCTCCCACATTTTAAGCTACAAGCTCACACGCCTCCTCCTCTTTCCCCCTCCTTCTACATAAGACTCCCCTTTTAAATTACTTCACGGGGACTTGCTCGGGAACTATTGCTTGCTTGAAGTAACTTTTTCTTGGGCGCGCGAAGTCGGAGCCAGTTAATAATATCATCCATCGAATGGAAAGAGTGTTATAGGCGTATAGAAGCAAAAATTCGGGCGCGCTTTGTTCTGAAGGGAAAAATCCTTTTTAAGTTAATTAAAAATATTCGCTTCCTTTAATGCGAGGGTGGAGATATCGACTTTGCAGCGAACGTTCTGAAGTTTCGGGTTAATCGGAGAGATTTTATCCGAAAAGTTTTGGCTTTGATGTGCGTTTTTTGTAAGAGGGGAAGTGAAGTGCTTCGGTGTTTTGAAAATATCTTTTTGAGAGGCGGAAATTAAGTATGGAAGGTTTATAAGGATAAAAATTACTTACCACTGTTCAAAATTATCTGTTGACTGGAATATTATAATTTAATATTAATAATAAAATATAAAATATAATCTATTTAAGATAAATATTTTCAAATTCATAGCACTTCTAGTATCCAGGGCCCTTTGAATTGAAGCCCGGATTTTTTTTTTTTTGCTTTCGTTTCATTTATGCTATTTTGTTACTTTTTCTTGTAAATTTTTTCGCCATAAGAATTTGTTAATCTTATTATTTATTTTATCTATTTCGTTCGGCATATAAACAAGATTCACGTCAACTTATTATTTTAATTTATAACTTAACTCTAATATAGCTTCATTATTTCATTTCTTTTGAGCTGTTAATATAAAGAAAAAAAAATTAATACTGCTGTCAAAGTAAAGATTAAAGAGAACAAAGTAATCGCTTTATTTTTATTAACGTTTCAATCTCTGTATTTGTAAATATAAAATTGTTAATATAGTTTTAAATTCAACGCTCATAAAGTAAAATCACAATGGTGCGCTGAAATAGCCGAAAAGTAGAAATAAAAGTGATAATTTACTTTTTTTTTGATAATAATGGGTTAACAAAAGGTGGTAATCCATTTAAAACACAACAGAAAAAGTAAAAAACATATAAAGAAGATCAACATAAATGCAAAAAAGTCAACACAAATGTTCGGCACGAAGCTTGGTACAAGCTTATGCAAGAAAGATTTAAAAAAAAATAAAAAATAAAAAAAAAAACGCAAGCAGTTAAAAAAAAGAGGTAAAAAATTATAAAAACGTATAAAAACGTATAGAATTTAGAAATAATGATTACAAAATTTGAAAAAAAAATATATATAAAAAAATATAAAAAATGGGAAAAAATGAACAAAATATTAAGAAAAATAAGATAAATAAATATAAAGAGAAAAGGGAATAGGGAAAATGAACGGAACAAGAACGAGACACAATGAAAATCGAATATTTAACAAAGTAAATGCGATAAAGTTTCTAAAAAATGCACATCAAAAATGAAAGATTTTTTTTTAAATATAAAAAAAATGCAAAAAAAATGGAAACAATTATTACACAGTTTGAAGAAAACACAACAAATGGGGAAAAAACCATAGAAAAAGGGAGGAGAAAATTTAAAGAAATATTAGAAAAAAAATTAAAAATAAATAAATGTAAGGAGAAGGGAATAGAAAAAGGGAAATAGGGAAAAGGAAATAGGGAATAGGGAAAAAGGAATAGGGAAAAGAAAATAGCGAAAAGGGAATAGGGAAAAGGGAATAGAGAAAAGGGAATAGGGGAAAGGCAATAGGGAAAAGGAAATAGGGAAAAGGGAATAGGGAAAAGGGAATAGGGAAAAAGGAATAGGGAAAGGGGGATAGGGAAACGGGAATAGGGAAAAGGAAATAGGGAAAAGAGAATAGGGAATAGAGAAAAGGGAATAAGAAAAAACCTCCCTTTTCCCTGGAAGGAAAAAACGAGAAAAATAAAAAATCGAATGTTACAAATTATATTCACATTATCCTTAAAGAAAACCACAATTCCAATTATCAATTCAACCGAAAGAAAATGAAAATGGGATGAAAAATGGAGGCCAAAATAGGCGTATGAATTTTTTTTAGAGAAATATAAGAAAAGATGATGAAAAATTGTAAAAAAAAAACAAACAAATGGAAAAATGTTAAAAATACTCAAAAAAAAATGTTAAAAAGGGGGTATGAGGTTTGGAGAAAATTTAAGCAAAAAGAAAAAAATGTAAAAAAAATGTTAAAAGGTAAAAAAGCGATAAAGTTTTAAAAAATGGAAAAACATGATAAAAATGAGATTCCTTTTTTCACGTATAAAAATGCAAAAAATTGGAAACAATTATTACAAAATTTACAAACAAATGTAAAAGACATAAAAAGGGGAAAAATTAAACAAAATATAAAAAAAATTAAAATAAATAAGTGTAACGGAAAAGGGTATAGAGAAAGGGGAATAGGAAAACTGAAATAGGGGATAGAGAAAAGGGAATAGGGAAAAGGGAATGGAGAAAAGAAAATAGAGGAAAGGGAATAGGGAAAAGGGAACGGAAAAAAGATAAAAATGAAAAATCTAATGTTAAAAATGATATTCACATTACCCTTAAAGAAAACCACACTTCCAATTATCAATTCAACCGAAAGAAAATGAAAATGGGATGAAAAATGGAGGCCAAAATAGATAGGCGTATGAAATTTTTTTAAAGAAATATAAGAAAAGATGATGAAAAAATTGTAAAAAAAAAACAAATAAATGGAAAAATATTAAAAATAATCAAAAAAATGTTAAGAAGGGGGTATTAGGTTTGGAGAAAATTTAAGCAAAGAGAAAAAAATGTCAAAAAAATTTTAAAAGGTAAAAAAGCGATGAAGTTTTAAAACATGGGAAAACATGATAAAAATGAGATTTTTTTTAAGTATAAAAATGCAAAAAAATTGAAACAATTATTAAACAAATGTAAAAGTCATAAAAAAGGGGAGAAATTAAACAAAATATTAGAAAAAAAAATAAAAATAAATAAATGTATGGAAAAGGGCATAGAGAAAGGGGAATAGGGAAACTGAAATAGGGAATAGGGAAAAGGGAAAGGAGAAAAGAAAACATTATTGATATTTCGCCTTTCACGGAATTGAAATCTACTTCAATTCTTAATTATTCCAAATATAATGACACTTTTCACAAAACGCGGTGAAGTCGTATGAAGTGTATTAAGATTTTCTCAGAACCGAAACAATATGATGGCCTGTAGCATTTCCGACAATTTATATAACTATACCTAAACCACACAATCGTACACATAGAGTAGCTTATGTATTCTTCAAAAAACAATTTCTTGCTTCATCATTTTCATTGTCAACAACAAATATCCACAAGTGTTAACATCAATTTACAAAACAAACACAATTTGCCCGACAATCCATCAGTACTTTTCCACTTTCATTCCAGGTTAGACTGGCTAGTGCAAGCGCTAATTAAAATAAACAATGGATAATTTTCGTCTATTATTATTTGTTATTATGCTGGTACACAATACAAACAAAAGATTAACGGTCATTAAAAGATCACATGTAAAACCCCTTGTTATTCTTATTATACCTTACACTGTCCACCATGTAAATACGGCGTTTCTCAGAAAAGTTTCAAGATAGCAACAATAAATTCAATGGGTATTGTTATTCGTTCTTTTCTTATGTATACAAAACGCTTATAGTTAACAGATATGCGGAAAATACTTCGGTTCACGTTTCTTGTAATAGGAGCTGCTAGGAAGGTATTTCATGATACGTGTATACTTACAAATAAACTACCAAGTAATTGCTAGGTCTACATATAATGTATGTCTTATACTGTAAATGAATAGTTAGGATACATATTCAAAATCGTAGAAACAATAAAGTAATTACAAAATTCTCTTTATCTTGATTAAAATTGATATCTTATATTTTCTTGTTCTTGTTTTTGTTTTTTAATATCCAATAATGACCTAATGAAAATTAAAAAACTATACGAATAAAAAGTATTAGTAGTAGTAGTAGTAGATTTTAGTATACCTTCTTCTGTTACTTTAAAATTAGTTTGTCAAGATGAACTGTTGCCCGACGTATAGAAATGATGGCTAATGATATAAAAACAACTTTGACTGACCGTATGGCTGGTTTTGAATCATTTTCCATAGCATTAGACGAGAGCACCGATTTGTCTGACACAGCTCAACTGGCTATATTTATTCGAGGTGTTGATAGAGTTCACTGTTATTGAGGAATTGCTTGCTTTACAGCCGCTAAAAGCAACTACTACAGGAGAGGACATTTTTAATGAAGTTGAAAAGGTATTCACAAGTTTTGGTTTGCCATGGTCAAAATCAGTTGGTGTATGCACAGATGGTGCACCTTCTATGGTCGCCTTACGTAAAGATTTCATCGGAATTTTGTATGAAAAAGCAACTGAATTAAATGTGCAAAAAGATGATTTGATAGTCCTTCATTGCATTATCCACCAACAGAACTTGTGTCCTAAGTCCATTCGACTCCAGAATGTTATGAATGTGGTAGTAAAAACCATCAATTTTATTCGATCCCGAGGGCTTAACCATCGTCAGTTCAAGGCGTTTTTGGATGAAATATCAGCCGAATATAACGACGTAACATATTATTGTAAAGTCAGATGGTTAAGCAAAGGAAAAATGCTGAAACGGTTTTACGAGCATAGAAATGAGATAGCAGATTTTATGCAAATAAAAGATAAACCACTATCTGAATTGAGTGACCCAAAATGGATTATGTGACTTAGCATTTCTGGTCGACCTTACAGGCCATTTGAATGATTTGAATTTGAAACTTCAAAAACAAGGACAGTTAGTAAATGATTTGTACAGCCGTTTGAAAGCGTTTCAAAACAAAATCCGCTTGTGGGAGGCACAGTTGCTGTAACAGTTACCATTTCACCACGCTCTCTGCGTATAAAAATATTGTTTATGCTCAATATGCTGAAGAGCTCAAGTTACTGTCGGAGCAATTTTCGAACAGATTTAGCGAAAATTTAAAAACATGGAAGACAGTTTCAATTTATTAGCTACTCCAACAAAAAGTAATGCACAAAATGCTCCAATACACTTGCAAATGGAGTTGATCGAGCTTCAAGAAAACTCACTCCTAAAATCTAAATTTGAAGATGTGGAGTTGTGCGATTTCTCCAAAAAATACCTCGAAGAAGACCATTTTCCGAAGCTTAGAAAATTCGCAAGAAGATTGATTTGTGCGTTTGGCAGTACCTATAAATGCGAACAGTTCTTTTCAATGATGAAAGTTAATAAATCAAAACATACGTACAAGGCTGACTGACGATAATTTGGAAAATTCCTTATGTCTTTGTAGTAGTGGAATTCATCCAAACATCGATGGATTAGTTTCCCAAATTCAAGCTGAAGGGTCTCATTGATTTCGTTATCGCTATTTAACTTTCGTAGTTTGTAATAATTCCAAATTTCACGATTTAATTATAATGTTATACCAATTTTTTCATTCCATTTTCTTATTTTAATAAATTGCATTATAATAACATTGTCGTATTATTTCATGTCTGATATCTATCGCTAAAAATGATGAACACTACTTTAAAATGCACTACTTTTAAACGCGGCCCGCGAACGTATTTGCCCACAAGTTTGGTCCACAACATGTCAAAGGTTGCCCATACTTGGTATAAATGATACCGATGGTTATGTTGAAAATAATTTTATTTCGAAATATTTAATTTCCATTCTGTAATATCTACCGCGGTAAATTAACCCCTACAAACTAGAAATACTGTTACAAGCTTTCGCATAAATGTTTTTTTTTTAAATCTTATATACATATAAACTGAAACCCCTTGTACATTTACACATGCATTTATGAGCTCTATTATTAAGTTCGGCCTCAGTATTTACTGTAAAAAAAAAAAAACAATTATGCCAAACGTCCACAATTCGATTTTTGACTCGATTTTAATGTCTATACAGAATGGATGTATGCAATGTTATAAAATTTTTATCGCCCGTAGCTACCTTCAATTACCATGTTACAGTGATTATCCTAATGTGGAAAATTTCCAATTCGACATCGAATTGTAGTTGGTTTTTTTTTGCGCTTTTAATCGAGCCGGTTATTGCACCGTATTTTTAGATATTTTACCGTCGAATTGAAGTTTAATTGCTATTGATACCAGAGTTTTGTTTTTGTTTTATTGTACCAATTGATGCTTCGCTTCTGTCCAAAGTTTACTTAAGGGGAGGTTTACATATATATATCGGTAAAGTCCAAAAACTTTGAGCTTTTTTTTTCAGACAAAGGAAAAGATATACGAAATACGGCTTTTTCTTAATACATATACTAAAACTTGAACATTAAAAAAATATATTTTTTTTAATGACAAGACCACTATAACGTTCGGTATTTGTATCTAGGTAGCAATGTGCACAGAAAACACGGTCAAACTGCGTAAACTCTAGCATACGCAAAAGTGATCCAAAATTGAAAATAAAAAGAAGAGTTAGAAATATATTAAATTTGTTGGAGGTTATACCTAAATCTAACCAAATAAGTCGAAAGCAAACAATGTGGCAGATACCTGGACCTTAATTTGATTATTTTCTATTTCTTTTTTGTGTGTATGTGGATATAAAAATGTGGAATATTGCAATTTTTAGTATATTATAGGTATAACCTCCAATAAAAACGGTTTACATTAAGAAAACAAAAGAATTAAGTAGATATATTGAACATTTGAAGAACTAGAACTTACGCAGATTTGAAAAATCATGTTTCGAGAAAAACGCGTTCAAAGTTTCGCAGTAAAAATTTTTACGAATAGTTCAACATACACTTAGTCAGTTATTCCAGCAGCATACATTAATCCTTCTTCTTCTTCATACTTCTGCATTTGCAAAATTTGTTGCTTCCCTTTATACAGCACAGCAAGTTTTGCAGCGCTGGACGTACTCTGCTCTGCTCGTTGTATGCGCTGACGATCAGAATTGATGACGAAATTTTTGGCATCAAGACCTACTGCAATTCCCACCGCATTCATTATTTGTAATACAGAAAAGTAACCTTCATTGAATAAATTTGCGGCAATGTAGGTAACAAGTTGAACTGTTTATGGGTCGCAGTGTAAATCTTTTGGAGCTAGTTTCTACACACATGAATTAAACGAGTCGTTTCAGTTTTGACAATTTTTTCCAATCCATCTTTGCAAGAAATCACTCTAGAAAAAAACTTCATAAATCGGTCTAATAGCATCTTGATTTTTTTTTTTGCAAAAGAGGGTCATGTATGAATGAAGCAAGCTCAATCTTGGCTTCTGCAACGCGCCACTTACACAAGCTGTCTACCACCTTTTGGACAATAAATGTGTCGTGGATCCGCGTCGGTTGAACATTTATAATGAAATGTAGCCCAAATAGCTGCCTTCATTTTTTATGCAGAATCTGGATGTTGTCTAACTGCTAGTCCACAGTACACTATTGTTAAATGATCAATAACTTTGTCAGTTTACCAGTGTCCTTTCTTCAAAGTCCACTCATTCTTTTTTGTACATCTCCTACGCATTCTCTTTTTTTTCTTGAACAGTAACATCTTCGTACGGCTAAAAATCACAAATTGCTTAAAAAGTTGTCTTGTCTCAGTCGCCTATCCGAAATCGTGCGAAAATTTCTTTTAAGGCATCGCATCGACTTCCATTTTTCCTGTGCTACTCTGATGATCCGTAGTGCGGTTACCTTTTGCCATCATATTCTAGCCAGCTTTTATAAGAAATTTAGTGTAAGTAAGTGCATTTGCAATAAATTGATACATTTTATGGTAAGTAGTTTTCTAAAGCGTGGGAAAGTGTGTTTTAAGTAAAAGAAATATTGTTAGATCAGTTTCTTCAAATGTGCCTTTTATTTCGGATCTAATTGCTTCTTATTATTGTAATATAAATAGCTACTCTGTTGTTTATTTGTGATCCCGACTGCAGTGGCATTTCTAATCATTAAAGACAACTATACATACACTAACAAAACAATAAGTATGATATTTCGACCCGAGCAGCCCCGAGTCGAATATAGTATTACATCTAATTTGCTCCGTTTGTGTTCGGTACACCCGCTCTTTTGATAAGCCGTAGCGACTTAAACAATGCGAATATTACGAAACCGCTTTAAACATGTATATGTTGTATATATTTGGAGCTTTCAAAAAATGCAAAAACCAAAAATCGATTTTTTCCAGTCAAATATATGTAAACCTCCCTTAAAATTTAACAACGGTTTTTCTCCCGATACAACCATTAGTGCTAATAGAATTTCCAATAGCTAGATATAAGCTCTGCTGTATATTATATAGCTCTAATGTAAGTGAAGGGTCTGATTGAAATGTATGCTTCAATGGCGACCCTTTACCTGGTGAGAGGCATAGCGAGATACACAACCAGCATATTGGAACTAGAAGCAAGCATTACTCCTTTGTGCTTAGTACTTCAAAGTATCTTACAATTAGATCTGTAAATAAACATATAGAAATTGTTTCTTTATCGAAATTGCAGAGCCTCTAGAAATAGATACTTCACTCGGTTTGTAAGCAGTGTGTGGACAAATAAATTACTGGCCCATCAATCGTACAGTTGAAATTACAATAATTTCAAGGGAAGCGCTAAAAAGATGTCGATGTAGAGATTTTCTATTGGTCTGTGGAGATAATATCAAGCGTAATTTAATCGACAACAGCAACATCCCATATTAAATTAATTAATATTCTTCTAATCGATGTATGTATGTATGTAATAGAAGGGTGGTGTTACACTGCGACCTAAAAGATCTATTGTGTCCCCTATTCTTGCTGCTTTACAGCTGGCCTTCCAATCCTATTCCTTTTAGAAGTGTAGGATGTCAGAGGGCCCCAGTCTATGTAAGTCTCCCTCTTCGATTTCACATGCTCCCAGGTGCAATGCCCTCGAGTTGCACAGTGCTACGCAGTTTGAGAGGAGGTGGATGGATGTTTCATCCTGTTCCCCACAAAATCTGCATTCAGGATCTTTTTCCAATCCAAGCTTACTCAGGTGTCCTTTCAGTCTACAATGGCCTGAAAGTATTCCTGTTAAATATGCGAACATTGTTCTTACTCAGGTTGATGCATTCTGTAAACCTCTTCTGGTTATAAGTTCCCAGAAGAATTTTACTTTGCCTCATTCCCTGGAGATTTTCCCAGTAACTGGATTTTCTCTGCTCCATTTCCATTTTTAGTTTCTTCAATATTGTACTGCTACTTAACCCGCAAAAGGGTTCAGGCCCTACGAAAGGCATTTCAGCCCCTTTTTTGCGAGGTTATCCGTTATTTCGTCTCCTTCCACTCCTGTGTGACCCGGAACCCACAGGAGGGTTACTTTATTTTTTTGCCTAGCTCATTTAATTTCCCTAGGCATTCCCAGACCATCTTGGAACTGATTTCATATGAACTCAGCGCCTTGATGGCTGCTTGACTATCAGACACGATGATAATCTCCTGCTTCTGATAGTTCCTATCCATAATGAACTGAACACATCTTCCAATACCGTGTATTTCCGCTTGAAATATACTTGGGTATTTTCCCAAGCTTTCGAAATATGTAGTTCTAGGCCCATATATTGCTATTCCAGCTCCTTCTGCCGTTTTGGAGCCATCAGTGTACCATTTGATGGCATTTCTATTCAAGTTCAAGATGGTGTTATGATCCCACTCGCTCCTGTTACTTAGCTTTATGGTGAATTCTTTCACAAAGCTAAATTTTTTTAAGATATCATCCCGGGGCATATCCCAAGGTTTGATCACCGTCAGGAGATTGAGGCCTATCCTAATCATGCCTTCCTTGACCATTCTTAGTGCGGTTCTTTTCGCCACACCCTCTACTACTATGTGGAGGGGGGCAAGATCCAATACTAGTTCAATAGCTGCTGTTGGGCAGGTTCTCATAGCCCCCGTTATGCATACACATGCTAATCTTTGCACCTTCGAGAGGTTAATTCTCGCGGTGGCCAGATTAGTTCTTTTTGCTCCCATTGCTACTGATGCATAGGTGATGATCGGTCTCACTATCGCTATATACGTCCAAAGCAGTATTTTCGGGTTGCATCCCCAATTTTTCCCTGCAAAGTTTCTGCACACCATCAGAGCTCTTTAGGCCGTGTTGGTGTACTTCAGATTCATGTTTGTTCCATAGAAGTTTATTGTCTAGGGTAAGGCCTAGAAATTTGAACTTCTGCTCTCCTCCTTATATTTTGCCCATCCAGTTATTTATGGTTCTATAGATTGGATTGTTCTTTTTCCGGCTCGTAAAGAATTGATATAATGTACATACAGTGGTTCCACTAATAAGTCTTGAACATTTCCTTAATTTTAGCCCAAGATAACTTATTTTAACTTATTTAAAATAGCAGCCTACATCTTTGCTTATGCTATATTAAACCTCACGGAAAGTCCTTCCAATTCATACTAAATATTTGTGGTGCTTCATGCAGTATACTGCAGATGTAGATGATTATTTTTAAATAAATCCGATGAATTTGCCATTAATTTTCAAGTCAACTTAATATATAGGCTGTTAAGTAAACGTGCGGCAAAAATTCAAGGGGTTATTCCTTCGCTTATTCTAAGAATATTTT
Organism: Protaetia brevitarsis; assembly: GCA_004143645.1. Taxonomy (NCBI): domain Eukaryota; kingdom Metazoa; phylum Arthropoda; class Insecta; order Coleoptera; family Scarabaeidae; genus Protaetia; species Protaetia brevitarsis. Next base: position 81,803 of record RXPK01000929.1, on the reverse strand, counting down.
GTCCTATGATGATTTTTGAAAAATCCCTTTGTGTCGAAGATACAGGACGAACAAGATTTGCGGCAGTAACAACATTTTATTATCAAAAACACATGTAAAGTTGCTCAATCTACAATAAATGTTCGAAATGGCTTTCTTCAGCCTGGATACAAGCATTCAATCTTCTCGTCATTGACTGTCGAACTCTTTCAAACACACCAGAGTCGTTTCTAATTGAGTTACACCCAGCAATTATCCGATTTCGCAAATCGCAAATTCTCACACTGGAGTAGCGTAAAACTATTGCTGCACGTTCAGAAGATAACTAGGGGGTTTAGACGTTAAAACGATCTTCACATACCTCATTTTCATCTGCCCACACATGGTTATTATGAAAATTCCTTACTGCATTTCTTGAGAAACTGGCTTCAGTGGTAAAAAGAATCTGCGTCAGGAATAGAGGGATGTGAACTAATGTTTGCAATAATCCACTGGACAATGACAACACGCGGAGGAAAATCAGCAGGAGTATATGCCTGAACGCGTTGAATGTGGTATGTGATACAATAAATTGTCCTTAAGAATTTTCCAAACTGTCTAATGACTTACATTCAAGGTATTTGCAATTTTTCGCGTAGAACTACCAGGATCTTTCTTTATCATCTACAGCAGATTTTGTTCCAATTGTACCGTTCTTGCAGTCATTGATCTTCCTGGCCCTCCACTTCGTTTCATTGAGCTTGTTTCACGAAGACGTAGATGAATATTTTCGAAGATTTTTCGGTCGGGGACATTACGGACAGGAAACGTTCAATGTACAATCGTCTATAGCTTCTAATGAGTTGCCATCAGCAAGTCCATACATGAAATGCATGCCAGTCATCTCGGCGTTCGTATACACCATGATAGAGGATTTCACTAACTATTAAAGACACGTCAAACAGCCAAACGTCACTCATTATAAACAAATGCGACCGATGAGACGTATTCAAATGAAATCCACTCCTAGATAAAACAGCCGTTTCATGTGATCGAGATGGAAAAAATAGCAACACATTGTAAACAATTTTTTATACTTGATAAACTCATTGGCGTATACCATACTTTTATTTACATTAATAATTTGAACGAATATCGAATATGCACTGTAAAAAAAGTTGCAGTAAAATTACATGTAAAATCGTTGGTAACAAAGTTGCCTACAATTTTACAGGTAAATTTGCTTCATAAGGTAAAATTTCTACCATCTAGTAAATTTCACATGCTGATGTGTTTTTCAAAGATTGTACTGTAAAATTCGTATGTAATATTTATATGAACTCTATATTTACCGAACACTGAAGTAATTTTCATAAGTATTTTTATAAAGAAAGCAAGCAACTTACCTAATTCTTTTATAGCACCTAATAGGTCATACTGAATCGCTCAACCAGGGATCAAGAATGAACACGCTTACGCGAAACCTACGATTGTTTGTGACGTACATGATATCATTGAGCCAATAATAAGTTCGAGAAACGAATAGAATTATCTACGCGCACAGATAAATAATCCAATAACCAATCACATTGCGGCGTATGAATTTCGTATTTTCCATGATATCTATAGTTTTACCCGAAAATTCAAGTAAAAACAAATAATATAAAAGATCCTCATATTTTTACAGCAAAATTAATAGTTCACTAGTAAAATTACTTTTAAAGTGCACAAATATCCCCAAAAAAAATGTCAATTTTACACTTTTTAAGTAAATTTGAGAGTAAATACAAAAATTGTGCATGTTTTTTTCCTGTATTTTCCTTTTGAATTTTTGTTACATCTTAAACTTACATGAAAAAAGCTAATAAATTTTACCGAAATATTCTTTTTCATGTTAAATATCCTAGAAAAAACATGTAAAACAAAATTTACATGATTTATTGTGGTAAATTCACAACGTTATTACATGTAATATTCCTGATTTACCATGGCAAAATTACTGTAATTTTTTACAGTGTGGTTGTCGCAAATTTTGTTCGCCCTATATCTTCGAAACAAAAAGGTGTTTTCAAAAATCATCATAGGATAAAATATTCTTAGAATAAGCTAAGGAATAACCCCTTGAATTTTTGCCGCATACACACTGTATACACTGTTGAAAATATTACGGTGTTGGCGTTAATTTTGCGCTAGTCAAATATTTTAGTGTTGATTTTTCCAAACTTTGCCAGACGAGTTGACTACGCGTATTTATTAGAACAGAAATTACTAGAATTTCGTGTGAATTCTTTGTTCAGATATGAGGATTGACTATTTTTCTAGACATTTAGAAGCGTCAACTAATCAGAATTTTTCCCTCGGATAGAAATATAGAAACCCCACCTATTCTAATATAGTATTGCATTATACGCACCACCTGCATTGCACGTGTATCTGTTTCGTGGTTTGTATTCTCCGTATTAACATACTCCAAACAAACCACCAAATGTGACTGACTTGCAAAGTGTAACCTTGTGTTACTTTAAACGTTAATTCCAGTGGGCATAAAAATTTCAACATCTTAAAGATGTATTGGAACAACTATTTACGTAATTAGTTCAGATTTGAATCAAATACCATAAACATTCACTTAATTTTATAATGGTTCTCAAAAAATCATTTTAAAATTGGTACGTTTAGTTGAAACCAAAACTTGTGAATGAGTGGTTTTGCATATTTAATAATTGAGAAAAACGTCTTAAAGAGAGAATATTATAGCACTAAGAAATAGGAGTTGCATATTGAAATGGTGTTAAAACACCCAATAGATCGCAATCATTTAGTTAAACAGCTAGTAAATTTGTCTAGTCTAGATCAAATAAAATGTGACTAGAAGTATTTTATAATTCCACGTGTCAGTTGGACAAAATAACCGTTTAGCAATAAACAATATTTGACTATCTTTGCTCGTCAAATTTAATCTTCTATAATTCTCGACAAAATAACACGAAAAAAGTGTGGACCTCTCCTGACTATTAAATTAGTCAAAAAAGTGTTAAAATTTTCAACAGTGTAGATACTGCAAATATAGGTAAATATTGAACTGTCAACAGTGCCATAGTTTTGAGTATTTCTATTGCATAATGATGACTGGATTATAAATTCTCCTACATCATCAATTAAAATCTTAAATAAACTTCAACCAGTTTACGTAATTGATTTTCTCGATTTATGTAAATCTCTCCTACCCAGTCTAAATACAGACTTCAACTTGGCATTTCTCGCTCCAATATCACCACCGAAGAATCTCCTCAGTCGCCGACTGTTCCGGAGGATACAATCTCCTCCTCCCTCCTCGAGGGAACGCCGGCTCCGAATGAAAAGCTCTTTTCTAACGGAACAAATTTTCCTCGAGTCACGATGCACTTTACCCTTTGGCGGATAACTTTTCCAGAGATAAGCGATCGCCTTAATCGATTCCCCGTATATCCGGACCGGTTCGTGGTTATACGGCTAGATTGGTCTGATAAATTAATTTCGTTCAGACGGAAGAGTTCCGAACGAGCTTAATGTTACCGGGGGTGCGATTATGGATAACGGATAATAATTATCGATTCCACTGGCTATGAAATATTAATCCGATGTCGGCGGGGCTTCTCTTCTCTACTATATGATGCTACGTCACTTTTATATCGTCGTTTCTCGTCTAATGTGCTTGAGTTTTCTTTTTCTGTCGCTTGCGGATCGATGTAACTCAGGATAAAAGGGGCCCTGGATCTTTCGTGTGGGATATTTATTGCGTAAGAGGAATTTGAATGGGAAATTTTTTTGAAAAGTATCGGATATAATAGGGTATCGATTACGCGCGGGAAATTTGTAAATGGATACAGGATGTTTATAGTCTTGTGATTTTATTTTCAAGAGGTGATTAGACATCTTAAAATAAGGTCATTAACATAAAACTATCTTAGCAAAAGTTGCATGATGAGAGAGATATTAAAAACGATTGATCAACAACAAAAAGCCGAAAAATTAACATAAAAATAATAATAATAATAATGCAAACTTTATTTCCGAGACAGGGTATGAAATGCGTCACAAAAACTTACAAAAAAATCATTAAATACAAACTCCAATGTGATGAGACAATGAAAAAAGACAAGGAAAACTAAAAACTATTGAAAAATTAAATTAAAAGCGAATATACATACTAAAAACTATTGAATTCAAAACATTCTGTGACTGTATAGAAACATTCAGTATGCAGTCAGGATTTAACTGTTTGTTTAAATTTTTTAGAAGTAAAAGTTTTCCAATTGTTAGGCAGGTGGTTATAAATATGAATTCCTAACACATCTTACTTTCAGCTGTTGACTTCAAATGATGCCTAGCAGAATGAATTCGCGGATTTCTTAATTTAAATTTATGTTCGTTATTGTTTTTGTTAATGAAAGTGCTTCTGTGTTTATGTACATGACAGCTACTTTCCAATATACAGGGTGATTCTCAATATATGCGACAAACTTTAAGAGCTGATTCCTAAGGTTATTTTGATCATAAAAGTTCATACGAGTGTATGTCCAAAACGGTTTAGTTTTAAAGTTATTGAATGTTTAATAATAAATTATGAACTATGACTAACACGATATAATATCACAGTTGGTTCTTCAAAAACTATTGTGTTGAGAGGGAATTGTTTATTTGTCAATTCAATATTTGTCAATAGTTGTCAGAGTATTCATTCAGTTTATTGCCAGTTTTTCTGTTTCTAAAATGAATTACACGAATGCTGAGATGTGTGATATGCATTTCGTTTACGATCTTGCCAATGGAAATTCGCGTGCTGCTAAACGTCTTTATGAAGAACGATACCCGAACCGTATCATCCCGCATCATTCAATATTTGCCCGTCTTCACCAACGTCTGAGTGAAACGGGAAATTTAAAAAAACGGACGACTGATAACGGGCACCCATCTACAGTGAGAACACCACAAGTTGAAGAAATGGTACTAAATGAAATTGAGGAATATCCTACTACAAGCACCAGAAAATTGCGTTTGCTTTAAACATTAGTCAAGCCACGGTTTGGAGAATATTGAAAGATCAACTATTGTATTCATATCACATTCAACTGGTGCAGGCACTTTCGCCTGATTTTCCGCTAAGAGTGGCGTTTTGCCAATGGATGTAACACAAAATCGCACAAAATCTTGACTATTTGGCTCAAATATTCTTCACCGACGAGGCTACTTTCTCCAGAAACGCGATTATTAATTTTCATAATAATCACATATGGGCCGAAGAAAATCCGCACGAACTAGTGAATGCCCGTCATCAACATCAATTCTCTGTCAATGTGTGGGCCGCAATCCACATTTTTTACCGATGCGGTTAAATGGCGAGTTATACCGCAATTTTCTTGAAGAGGAGCTACCACTACTGCTGGAAGAAGTTTCGTTGCAATTAAGATTACAAATGTATTTTATGCATGACGGTGCTCCAGCGCATTTTAGTTTAGTTGCTCGCGAGTTTTTGGACAATACGTATCCAGATTGGTGGATAGGACGGGGAGGACCAGACTCCAGACTTAAATTCTTTGGACTTTTTTCTCTGGGGTCACCTTGAATCATTAGTTTATACGACTCTCATTGAAAATGTCAATGAACTGAGAAATCGTATTATCGCAGCTTTTCAAACAATTCGAAATACCCCGTGGTATTTTAGAACGGACTCGCCAGTCAATACGACGGAGGATAGAAGCTTGTATTGCAGTTGGGGGCGGTCATTTTCAACAGTTAGTATAAGTTAATTTTGTTTTACTAATTATTTTGTTAATTTATAATAAAAACATTAATTATGTTAACTTATATTAAACATTGTACAACTTTATGAACTTTTATGATCAAAATAACCCCAGGAATCAGCGCTTAAAGTTTGTCGCATATATTGAGAATCACCCTGTCTATAATTCACACAGCGTTAATATTTTCAAGGAAATGAAATAAGGCCTACATGACGTCAATTGAGTAACACCCGCTGGACATCTAACCGTCGCTTTTTTGTTTAAAAAATACCTTTTTTTGCAGAGGCACAAGATCCCCAAAGTAGAAGTCCGTAGGGTCTGGTGAGAATGAAATTCAGCATAAATACTTGTTTCAAGATATATGGCTCAACTATATTTTTAAGTGATCCAAGTTTAAAAATAGATTTCTTCAAAATCGATATTAATGATTATCGAAATTTAAGGTGGGTGTAAGAGTTAAACGCAAAAGGGTTACCGATTCAGAAGATTCCAATTGCTCATTATTAATGTGTATCAATAAACGTGTATCCAACTTTTTTTTTGCAAAGTATGAAAAAAAGATGTATTTTTTTTTTTTTAATTTAATGATAGCTTATTAGCACAAAAGCATGCAAAAATTTTGTCCAGCATAACATTTGTAAGGGCTTCAATATTGTTTTCATTTTCCGAAATTATTACGGTGATATCATCGGCATAGCCGGCAGTACGGCTGAGAAGGATGGGTGCATCATTGCCAATCTTGAAAGTCAAGCAGCAATATGCGGTACCGGTTGTTGGTTGGGTCACCCTTCAGAAAACACTTCTCAGTGGCTGGGTGTGTTCCGGCACTCTAGCCAAGGGCCTTCAAGGCCTGTAGTACTGAGTTATTATTAATATCATCGGCATAGCATGCAACCATGAAATCACAAGGAAATTAAAAAATGTCGTTTAAAAACAATGAAGAAAGCAGTAGGTCAAGTACAGACCCTTGAGGGACACCTATGTTATTGGGCAATAAGGGTGATGTCACCTTGTAGCTCGTTTTATTTATTTCCACGCACTGTACTCTGTCAGAGAGGTATGAAGTAATCCACTCCAACACTTTACCGCGTAAGCCTAAAGAGTAAAGCTTTTCACATAGACGATCATGATTAACACAATCAAATGCTTTCGACAGATCGCATAAGACAGCGGCAGGATATGTTTTGGATTCCATATTCAGTAACACACAATTATAAATTTCTAGGAATGCAGAAACTGTATATTTGCCAGCTCTAAATCCATGTTGGGACTGAGATATAAGATTTTTCTTATATCTCAGTCCCTTATATACTTTTCTATAAAGTTATCTAAGCGATCAAGAATGGCGTATTCAAAAGCTTAGAAAGAGTTGATGTCAGGGCAATTGGACGGTGGTTACCCACATTTAGTCTGTCACCTTTTTTATGAACAGGTTTGATTAAGGTTTTTTTGTAGATGGTTTGGAAAAACCCCTTCTTCAAAAGAGACATTAATGAATGTGCAATTGGCATTAATATCTCATATTTGCATTGTTTTAATATATTTGCTGGTATACCGTCTGGACGCGCTGTGAATTTATTCTTAATTTTATTAAATATCGTTAACATTTCAACTTCTGTAAAAGAATTTAAGTACATCGTAAATTGATTATGTTTATTCACGTGATTGTCTTATTAGCTTGCCTGTAACTTGCCTTGCCCGAAATAGGAGGCATGTTGATATTCATATAGAGCAAGTAGCTTGCAGCACTTCTTACTGATCACTTACTGATTTAACTTGCTTCTTTGCTAGCTTCATGATCTAACCTAAATAACGTCAACAATTGCTGTAGCAACCGTTATTTATTTCCCCATTCTCACAGAAATTGCAAATCCAATCTTCAAAGCAAGACTGGAAAAAATTCCAATTTACAATTACAAACTATTAACATTCTCCTGGATGCTGGTAGTATTTTAAACGAATTTTAACGACCGACTATTTCAGAGTTCCATCGGGAACCCACTTCTCCCCTGTGCTAACTTCCTCTTTCTCTTTAAAATATCAATAACGTAAAAAGAAAAAACAAGCGAAAAACGGATTTTACTATGAAAAATTCACCGCAAGCAATTAGCGACGAATAGGTAGGTGGGGCGCGTCATAAACCTAACGATAATTTCGCTGGGGCCTTGCTCCGCTATATATTTTTACTCATTTTCGCTCTTCCGAGGGCGTAGAAGTACGCAATGAAAACGGTTTAGAACGCTGGAGTGTCCGGCCTTGTTGTTTGCGAACTCATTTACATTTAGATTTAGTGCCCGTTGTGCTGTTCCATGAGGAAAAAAAAATATATAAAACTGGAAACGTGTTTCTCATGCAAATTCCTGATCGTTTCCATCAGGGATACGGATTTTGGGCGTTAGTTGGTGTACAGGGTCAGCGATATAATCTACGAATTATTTCTAAGAGGTTGGATAATGAAATTTCAAAAATGTTGGTTACAGAAGATATTCTTTATAAAAAAAAAAATTGGATCGCCCATTACCACACAATTTGGGAAATAGAATCTCATCTACACTGTAAAAAAAGTTGCAGTAAAATTACATGTAAAATCGTTGGTAACAAAGTTGCCTACAATTTTACAGGTAAATTTGCTTCATAAGGTAAAATTTCTACCATCTAGTAAATTTCACATGCTGATGTGTTTTTTCAAAGATTGTACTGTAAAATTCGTATGTGTAATATTTATATGAACTGTATATTTACCGAACACTGAAGTAATTTTCAGATGTATTTTTATAAAGAAAGCAAGCAACTTATTTAATTCTTTTATAGCACCTAATAGGTCATACTGAATCGCTCAACCAGGGATCAAGAATGAACACGCTTACGCGAAACCTACGATTGTTTGTGACGTGCATGATATCATTGAGCCAATAATAAGTTCGGGAAACGAATAGAATTACCTACGTGCACAGATAAATAATCCAATAACCAATCACATTGCGGCGTATGAATTTCGTATTTTCCATGATATCTATAGTTTTACCCGAAAATTCAAGTAAAAACAAATAAATATAACAGATCCTCATATTTTTACGGCAAAATTAATAGTTCACTAGTAAAATTACTTTTAAAGTGCACTAAATACCCCAAAAAAATTTTACACTTTTAAGTAAATTTTGAGAGTAAATACAAAATTGTACATGTTTTTTCCTGTATTTTCCTTTTGAATTTTTGTTACATCTTAAACTTACATGAAAAAGCTATAAATTTTACCGAAATTCTTTTTCCATGTTAAATATCCTAGAAAAAACATGTAAAACAAAATTTACATGATTTATTGTGGTAAATTCACAACGTTATTACATGTAATATTCCTGATTTACCATGGTAAAATTACTGTAATTTTTTACAGTGTAGAGTAATAAATTAGGATTACATTAATATCTCTGATTATGTAATTCTTATTAAGATATTTTTACGTCAACGATCTTATTTTAAGATGTTTAATCACCCCTTAAAAATAAAATCACAAGATCATATAGACTCTGTATAAACACTGCATTTCTCTATTCGCAAAAATACCAAGAAGGAACTTAGTTTGAGCCAGCTTTGATTGAAGCTCTCTACATCTTTCCTTGGAATATCTCAGCCGATTCTCACCACACTCAAACCTGACGATTTTCTCTCCTGTTTTTGTTGTAGAATATGATAAGACTCTCCTGGTTTAGTAATTTGTATTTTTACTCAACGCCACTCAACTCGATGACTGGCGCTGGTGTTTGTGTTTGTGTTATAAGTGGAGTAAGTGTTTCCTTGAGTACTTGCAACGGAAATAAAAGAAAGCGGAGCGAAATGAGGTTCCGATGTTGACCCAGTTTCTCGCAATCAACGCCTGCAGAATGGCACGTTTTGGGGAGTTGTAAACGAAATTGCAACTTTAACACATTCTCACAACTAGTTACAATGTCTTTTAAGAAAATTAGTTTAATTTATTGGAAAACATTTGAAGTAGTGTTGTTTTTTTAATCTACTACCTGTAATTATTTTTTTAACAGCTTTAAATTTTAAATTGCTTATTAGAAAAAAAAATGAACGATCGAGTGTCGATCTAGTTTTTGAAGTAAGCTTAATAACGATTGTTTTTCGATGATAGTAAAAGATTAAGTTTTTTGACCTTAAATAGCGTTACAATATTGAATAGCTAAAATAAATGTTTATTTAACTTACATTCTTTTATTATACTATGGTATTCCCCTCGGTATCAAGCTGCAATTTGTATTGCAATTGTTGGTATTTGTATTACACACATCAAAATAATCTAGAGGATAAGCAAGAAAATGCATTTCTAATCCACATAGCTGAACTTTGAACAACTAGTGTGAAGTGTATTCCATGAAAAACATTAAGAAAAAATAATTTAATATGCTAAATCACGAGTTAAAAATAAAAAAAAATATATAATATTCAGTTCTAAACGGCTACTCTGTACAATAGATCATATATCTTGTTATGTATAGTATTTAGAATGTGTAAGACATACATATTTTGTAAAAAAAAGAATTCCTTTTAGTTTTAATATATTTTAATGTTAAGATCTTTTCCCAGTGGTGCACGTTTTTAATAAATATATTTTAAAAAGAATTTGTGAGTCAATCAACACCTAGACAAACATTTGAGTAAACGTCTATCCTGTTCAAGTGGCCAGGGTAAGTTGTCACTCGCTCCAACGGGATAAAGACGGAGAGGCACCCGAGCGACGAATACAGGTAAGCGCGATGTGGGCTGAAATTGTCCAGTCAGTTGGTTATCAACAACAGACGTGGTGCGCGACTTGATAGAAGGTGAGTTGATCACTGAGCATTTCTTTTAATCTCATCTGGTTGCCTTATATTCTGTTTTGGTATAATTTACCTCTAATTTTATTTTACTATTACATATATTTCACCACTGTTGACATTGTTGTTTTTGTTTGATAAATACGACGCCATAATTGAATATAAAGATGCTAATATAAGTTACCACTAATTTTACCGCTCCATTAGGTATATTTTACTACTGTTGACATTGTTGTTGTGCTTGATAAATACGGGGCCATGATTGAATAAATATGTAAGTAATAATATGATTTACCCATAATCTTACATTGCTGTTATGTATATTGCTACTGCCAACTGACATGTTAATTGATCAATGTGACGCCATCATTGTGCTTGTTTATATTAGTTATTGGAGTGAGTATCCATTGCACTTCCACGTTAGCCAGGAATCAGGAGGCCACCTGAGGCTAGTCGTGGATGGGATATTCAGCTGTGCTCCCATGATAACCCCTTGATTGTATTGGTTATTGGAGTGAGTATCCATTGCACTTCCATGTTAGCCGGGAATCAGGCCATCTGAGGCTAGTCGTGGGTGGAATATTCAGCTGTGCCCCCGTAACTAAGATGTTACTCTAGTGTAGTATTCTTTAGTTTTTACAGCTAACGTTTCAAAGAATACCAGCTATGGCCATTTGAGATCTGAGAGGGTGATTTACTTTGCTCGTGTCTGGCTTACCACTGTCGATCTGTAATTTAGTTAATTCAATCTGCGGCCTCGATGGGATTAGATATGTTCAGAGTGTTTTCTATTTACAGGAGAATTCTCCGACACATGTGATTACGCTATCAGCAGGAGTCTATGACGATCGTGTTTAGTATTAAAACCTCTGTCGATGTAGGGGAAGGTGGAGCAAGATGGGAACATTAAGCATTAGAACACCGCATCAGGATTGCAAATTGATATACAAGGTTCTAAGTACGCTTGTCGTAATCTTTAAACATTCATCTGCGGATGGATGAATTTACAATTTTTCGATGGGTACTCTTGATGTTGTGAGAAAATTTTGAAAAGAAATGTGTAAATACACCTGGGGTTCCAGGTGAGTTAAGAACAGGTCGTACCATAAATCTAGGTAATAGGTAAAAAAAAAAAGATTCTTAAAATATTCTTAAAAACATGCAGGAACAAAGCTTAAACTCTTTAAAGCGGAACTACTTAAAATATGAGCGTCATCTTCCTCAACAGAAGAAGTTGATTATTTCCTTAACGTTTTCTAAAAATCTATCTCTTTGCTTTCCTTACAAAATTCGGCTTCTTGGTCTCTTCTGTTTTCTTCTTTGTCATTTTTTTTTCCTTTAACTCTCCCTCAGCACTTCTAGTTGCCTTAGGGATTCTCCAGACTTCTATTTTCTTGTAGCAGATTTTTATACGTAGTGCTTATAAAGATTGTTGTCTTTCCCTTGTTACGCTTTGATTGAATCTGTACTTTATTCCTAACATGAGAAATAGGCATTATGTCTTCGAGAAAGCATAATGGCATATCCAGGCATAACGGACCAGACTGAAGAGTGAGATAGTGATGTCCCCATGTTGTCCCATACCCCATCTTGCCTCTTTAGGACATCTCTGGTTATATTATAATAACATATTAAATATTTGAAATAAACAAATAACACACTATAGAAAATACATCCAATACATGTCAATTAATAAGCACAAAAATGTGTAGTTGTAAATAATTTACTTATGCTTCCGATACTGGCCCTTGAACTCACCATCAAAATAATAACGAAATTCTGGAAATTTCAAAGTTCACGCACAAACAGCAATAACTTTGTTATCACGACTAGTAAAGTTTCCTACATTACAACAAACATAAAACAGCATTTGTCAATATTAGGACTGCTATTATTTGACAGATGCTTACTAGCGTTTTGTAGATAAGATGATGTCCCCATCATGCCTCGTGGCCCCATCTTGCCCCACCCTCCCCCTATATAAATAAAATAAGCCTCTTTATACTACAAATGCGTCTATGTTATGGTTATGCCGAAGGAGGGTTGACGATAATGAAAGCTGAGAATATCGATATGTGGCAGAAGAGAGGACAGTTTAAATGTATGTAAACGAATAAAGGTGTTTTAAGAAAGAGTATTTAACAATTACTCTCTTATTATGTAATTTTTGTTAAGATATTTCTACGTTAATGATCCTATTTTAAGATGTTTAATCACCCCTTGAAAATAAAATCACAAGATGGTCTAACTTCTATACTATTATTGTTAGTTGGCTATAGAACAACATGCTTTTGTGTTAAATTATCGTAAATATCATAAAGTTGCATTTTGCAATTATTATTCGAATATAGTCAGAGCTATCCACACATTTCAGAGAAGCCGAATGGCGCGCACCACACACAGCCTTCCTGTGTACGGGATATACACATCGGATATAGGTTCATGATATACATATACTACCTATGGAAACACGTATTTTATTATATGTGCATGACACATTAAACGGTCGCCTAACTGTATCTCGCTTTTGGGTCATTAACCCAAGGCGACTGTACGTACAAACGAACCACGCTCGACCTAGCGAACGTTTCTCCAATAGACATGCATCATTTTACATAGTTACCTTTGTCCCCACTTACCGGACGAGAATGTGCAACAGCGCGGAAAAGGTGGCTAACATTCGATCCGGACGATTTTGTAACGTGGTTTTCACTGCTAGCGTGCTTTTGGTCTTCGTTTTGGTGGAACAAGACATAGGATGCACACCGGAGTTACGGATACTATTTGCATGAAGTTCGTCTTGGTGATTATTCAAATAGTAAAATTATGTACGATATTTATTCAGCGTTTCATGTTTGTATTTACTTTTATAAAATAAAATAAAACCCATGTTCATCTCAAACTTAAATCTCGCATCTAAAAGTTCCTATTTACATGCTTTGATTAGTATTAGCGTAATTTAACAGTAAAACAGATGACTCGTATAAACGATAACTGCGTCTGGTTGTAGCGGGGCTGATAGTACATGAACTATACGAGCTAGATCAATGACTGCATTGCCAGCTTAATGTTACGGTCGCTTACGGGTGAGAGTTTAGGGTGTAGCTCCTAGGTGGCGCATAAACTGAACTCTTTTTCACTAGGGTTGTGGGGACGAAACTTTCATCATCATTCACGATAGATCGTCCGCTTCATACTACGACTTCAAACAGTCCACTTCATTCATTGCGTGAATGAAGGGCTTGTGCATGATGTAAATCTTTCACATTGCTTTCACGAGAATAAATATGCAGCAACCTGTTTGTATGTAACCAATTTACTATTTATTTAATCAATAAGTTATTATCGATAAGGTATTTGCCCAAAAACTAAATTGTAACCTGTTATAAAAGCCATGTCGTGAACAGAGCTGCTTTCACGAAATATATCCATTCAAATTGTGAAAGCAACCTCGAGCCTTCGCTTCATTCGTTATGTGTCTTCGCATTGCAATATTTACTCACACGAGAGCAATGCGCAAAATCCTCTTTTGGACCGTAAAGACATTCGGTGCCGAGGTGAACAAACCATAGCTACGCCTTGACTCGACCTGGGCGTGAAACAGAGCCAACATTTGGTCTGCAGTCAGTACATTCGTCATGACTTCTAAACAAGAAACATAAAGAATTTAATTTATGAACAAGGGTTTTCGCAATGCATCTTCCAACTAGGATGTTGATCAACTTGTAGACCCAGGAAAGTAGTATTATCTAAGTTAATTAAAGATTCATTATCTAAGTTCAGTTTCATCGTACCACAATGCTTCTGTCTGTTATGCAACCTCAGACTAACAGTTTTTGATATATTTAAATTAAAAAATTGGAATTGCACCAATCAGAAAAAAAGCTTAAGAATTTTATTACAATTCTCCTGAAGGGAAATGTCAGAGCTGGCAGAATCCAAAAAACTGACATCATCAGCATACATTACCAGAAAATTATCCCGAAATAACACGGCCAGGTCGCTAATGAAAAGAAGAAAAAGGATTGGTCCTAAAACAGAACCTTGCGGAACTTCTACGTTGCTCATTTTACTATTAGAATTAACAGGATCCCAGGAGATCCGTCGCAAAGATAAGTAATTGTCACATACTGCAGTATGCTCGGATAGAGCGAAACCGGTCGTGTGTTATTAAAGAATCTTGTGACGATCTAGACCATATGTGGGCAACAACCGGCCCGCTGTAAGATTTGATCCGGCCCGCGAGACATTTTGAAAAACCCAATTAAAAAAAATATTACACTACTTACTCATACTCACTCCAAATGAGGAAGATCGAGTGATATGGGGTTTGTCGCTTGCTCCTGAGGAATCAAGTGAGCGAGCAAGCCGAGTGGCGGCGATCATTAAAGAGTGAGGCGGCAAACATCAAAGCCGCTGGTGTTTGCCGCCTCACTGGCGGCGCAACAAAAGATTATAGCTTCTCAAATGTTCTACACTAGACGATTCCAGATCCTTCCTCCATTTTGCCTATATAAGCGGGTGGATGACCCGAACTTTAGTTCAGTTCTATTCGAGCTACCGAGGTGATAACTTCGACAAACGATATCCTAGCGAACTGCTAGTGCCGTCAATTTGCTTTGTGACTTTGTGTGCATCTTGAGTGCTTACTAATTATATTTTGTTATTAAGTTTATCGAACGAAAGGTAAACGAAAATGATTGGTGGAAAGAAACGAAAAGTGGATGCAGAGGGTCGCCAGTTTCAAGAAAAATGGACTGAAGAATTCTTTTTTTATCTTGCACAATGGTAAGCTTATTTGTTTGCTGTGTAATGAATCCATTTCAGTGATGAAAGAATTCAATATAAAGAGGAATTACTCAACTAAGCATCCTATGCTGCATTCACTAACAGGACAAATAAGAAAAGACAAAATCCAGAAGCTTACCGCAAATTTGGAAAAACAGCAGCAAATGTTTCATAAACAAAGAACACAACTTCATAATGTTGTGAAAGCTAGTTTTATAGTTAGTTCAAAATTGGCAAAGTCATTAAAACCATTTGCCGAAGGAGAATTTATTAAGGAGTATATGTTAGAAGTTTGCAGTGTTTTGTGTCCTGAAAAGAAAAATGAATTTTAAAAAATTAGTTTGCTAAGACAAACTGTTGCTCGACGTATAGAAATGATGGCTAATGATATAAAAACAACTTTGACTGACCGTATGACTGGTTTTGAATCTTTTTCCATAGCATTAGACGAGAGCACCGATTTGTCTGACACAGCTTAACTGGCTATATTTATTCGAGGTGTTGATAAAGAGTTCACTGTTACTGAGGAATTGTTTGCTTTTCAGCCGCTAAAAGGAATCACTACAGGAGAGGACATTTTTAATGAACTTGAAAAGGTATTCACAAGTTTTGGTTTGCCATGGTCAAAATTAGTTGGTATACGCACAAATGGTGCACCTTCTATGGTCGGCTTACGTAAAGGTTTCATCAGAATTTTGTATGAAAAAGCAACTGAATTAAACGTGAAAAAGATGATTTGATAGTCCTTCATTGCATTATCCACCAACAGAACTTGTGTTCTAAGCCCATTCGACTCCAGAATGTTATGAATGTGGTAGTAAAAACCATCAATTTTATTCGATCCCGAGGGCTTAACCATCGTCAGTTCAAGGCGTTTTTGGATGAAATATCAGCCGAATATGACGACGTAACATATTATTGTGAAGTGAGATGGTTAAGCAAAGGAAAAATGCTGAAACGGCTTAGCATTTCTGGTCGACCTTACAGGCCATTTGAATGATTTAAATTTGAAACTTCAAACACAAGGACAGTTAGTAAATGATTTGTACAGCCATTTGAAAGCGCTTCAAAACAAAATCCGCTTGTGGGAGGCACAGTTGCTGTCTGATAACAGTTACCATTTCACCACGCTCTCTGCGTATGAAAATACTACTTATACTCAATATGCTGAAGAACTCAAGTTACTGTCGGAGCAATTTTCGAACAGATTTAGCGAAAATTTCAAAACATGGAAGACAGTTTCAATTTATTAGCTACTCCAACAAAAAGTAATGTACAAAATGCTCCAATTACACTTGCAAATGGAGTTGATCGAGATTCAAGAAAACTCGCTTCTAAAATCTAAATTTGAAGACGTGGAGTTGTGCGATTTCTACAAAAAAAAAAATACCACGAAGAAGACCATTTTCCGGAGCTTAGAAAATTCGCAAGAAGATTGATTTGTGCGTTTGGCAGTACTTAAAATAAATGCGAACAGTTCTTTTCAATGATGAAAGTTATTAAATCAAAACATCGTACAAGACTGACTGACGATAATTTGGCAAATTCTTGACGTCTTTGTATCAGTGGAATTCATCCATAAACATCGATGGATTAGTTTCCCAAATTCAAGCTCAAGGGTCTCATTGATTTCGTTGTCGCTATTATTTAACTTTCGTAGTTTGTAATAATTCCAAATTTCACGATTTAATTATAATGTTGAACCAATTTTTTTCATTTCATTTTCTTATTTTAATAAATTGCATTATAATAACATTGTCGTATTATTTCATGGGTGATATCTATCGCTAAAGATTATGAACACTACTTTAAAATGCATTACTTTTAAACGCGGCCCGCGAACGTATTTGCACACTAAAGTTTGGCCCACAACATGTCAAAGGTTACCCATACTTGATCTAGACTTTGTTTGATTTCTTTTTCCCTACATTTAAATACCAACAAAACGAAAAATAAATTACCCAACGAACAAAGGTAATGGCGTACACACGAAGGAAGCTTTTCCTCGCACGCTTCTATAAACCGAATACAGGCGTCGATTCTGATTACCCGTCCTTTCTTTAGCTTTAGCGCTAAAACTGTTCTCGCAAACGACCCATAGAATCCATTTACCTCACACACCCACGAATGGAAAGAACTCCGGAGACAGTAAAGAGACGAACATCACGATTCCCCGGTATAATCTATACCGATATCGAAATTTGCATAACGGCGCCGTTAAGTGAGCTAATGAGATTTCCGGATATCGTCGGGTGGAAAATTCGAGAAATTCACGGTGAACATGCCGAAAATAGCTGCGTCGACGTGTACTATTACAATGCCCAGAGGAAAACGCGAGAAAATTATTATCAGCCGAATTACATATTTCATAACCCTATAATCCGTTTACGTTATTTAATTTGCGATGCCAGCGCGTCTGGTCGAATTCGATGGATCGATTTCCAATTATTAATGAAATCTGCAGTTGACGGGCTGTTCGTCCAATTTTCCGTGTGTTTGTTTAGGGTTTTAGTCCGGGCGTCGCGTCATTTTGGTCGGTTTTGTGTTTGTTTAAATCAAATCGTGATTATTTTTCCGGGAAAAAAGCGAGCGGTTCTAAAATAGTATATTAAAGTACGGTTTCATAAGGCATGATTTTGTCGCACGAGTTCAAGTTTGAATGAACGAGTGCGACAAAAAGCCTTATGAAACGAGTCCTTTATACTATTTTTTCTATTTTGCATTATAAATTGATAATAAATACTTAATAAAAATCTCATTAAAAATGTTGAGTTTTATTTTTACATGAAGTTGGTCACATTGACATACGATTGACAGTTGACGAATTCAAAATTCAAATTCGGCTATTTAAATTGTTTAAACAATATATTTCATAATATAGTCTCTGTAAACTGTAAAAAATGAATGATACTGAGACAAATTTATCTTGTACGCCACCACAACTGCGTGAAATTGCGGATAACCGCCGTCATAAATTTATTACCGAAAAAATCAAAAGCAGTATATGAAAATGCTACCATCAATTTGAACTATGGGCTGTACAGAATAATGTCAACACAATATCTGAAAACATTTTATTGGCATATTTTGAATTACAAGGTAAAAATAAGAAATCTTCTACCTTATGGTCTATGTATTCCATGCTTCGTTCTTGCTTTTCCATTTATAAAAATACAGACATATCAAAATATATTAAATTACAAGCCTATTTAAAACGATTCTCTGAGGGATACGAGGCTAAGAAATCTAAAATTTTATGCATTGAAGATATTAATAAATTTATAGAAGAAGGTTCTGACGCATTGTATTTAGCAATAAAGGTACGATATTATTTGCAAAATGTAATTTTTTATGTAATGGATTTAATTTTAGATCGTTTTAATAATGGGTTACACAGGTGCCTGTAGACGAGATGAATTAACAAATATGTCCATACATGATTTAGAATTTAAGAGTGATATTATTTTGGTGACAGTACCTAAAACAAAAATAATATCGTAAGAGTTTTTGCAATTACGGATGAAAGATGGATTACTTTAATTAAAAAATATGTCGCCCTGCGACCAAAAATATTAATCATTCAAGATTCTTCCTTACATATCGCAATGGTTATTGTATATCGTGCCCGATTGGAATTAATACGATTGGCAAAATGCCTAAATTAATAGCTGATTTTCTAAAATTGCCCAATTCAGAGCTTTATACTGGACATTGCTTCAGACGTTCTAGTGCTACACACTTAGCAGACGCAGGCAGTGATTTGCTGACTATAAAACGTCATGGTGGATGGAAGTCATCTGCGGTAGCTGAGGGTTACATCGAAACATCTATAAAAAGTAAAGTGGCTGTAGCGCACAACTTATCAGGGCCAAGTACATCTGGTCATTCTAGAGTTATATCATCGAATGATTCTCAATCACAAGAGTCTACCATTAAAGCCAATAACATAACTCAGCAAAACTTTGTTACGAAGAATTTGCCTGGCATAACAAAACATGCTCAAGATACTTGTTCCGTCAGTGTAAATGTATACAGTAATTCCACGTTTCATAACAATAACAATGTAAACTAAATTTGTATTTACAATTTACATGCATTAAACGTCAATTTTGCTTTCTGTCATAATGTATTCAATACAGCCAAACTATAGAAATGAAAAAAGGCGTATCACAATGAAGCACTTTTCGATACGCAAAAGCGTGTTACAATTGCGTTTTTATGAACGCAAAATAGAAAAAGTAATTTTTGCAATTTGTTACAGTTTTTTGCTTCGCTTACCTCGACTTAGTTCTCCGCTAGTCTTTTCGTAATCCTATTTTCTTCTATTTCCGTACTCTACCTTCAGAGATGCTCCTCCGTCTTGTATTTCCTCAACGTAAACATTATCGTTTAATTTTTGGCTTTCAAATTGTGTTTTCTTTCCCATGTTAGTGCGGTCTAGCTAGAATTTGTATCTTTTAGTCTCATTTACTTACAGATAATTCCTTATACTTAATACGGTCTTAGATTTTCGTTTAATTTCTTTCAATTTTAGTAACTTCCTTCAATTCACATGGTTTGACAGATGACGTTTAATTTCTAGGTTCGCAAGGTATGTTTGTTTTGCATTATGCCGGTATTATCGATTCCCACGCATTGATCGATCTGTTAGTTTTGCCCAATTGACCGTCTATTCAGATCATTCTATTTTGTGTTTACATCTTTTCGACGTCAGAGGGCACCTCTATGTCAGTTTTCTTATTTTATTTATCTGTCTTCTGATTGGTTGGATGACGTATTCTTGCTTCCGCTTCCTTCCGGCTTGCTGGCCATTCTGGGTTGTTATTCAGACGTGTTCTTACGAGTACATCTTCCTATTTTGGAAATTTGAATATTTTCACACGTCTGTGGATTTTTTTTTTTTTGGAAGATTGCTTGAAATAATCATTGGCCGTATCTTCGCTTGTGTTTGGTGTGGAATTTTTGTGAATATCACGACTGATGGGCTCGATAAATTCGGGATATAATTTGAGAACCACGCTTCTGCAACGCCATTCTGTCTATTTCTTCTCTTCGTTGTAAAACCTCGTTATTTTAACGGTAAGCAAATCTTGTCATTTCTTTTAAATCACTAATTTTGAGGTTTCTGTGTTTCTAGAGGGTTTTTTTACCGCCTTTATTTTTAAATTTTGGAATTTTCCCATCGTTATATGTGAGATTTTGAACACCCCGTGCGGCTGAGGACTTCTGCGACCTTTTTAAGTCCCTTCGGAAAATCCCACCTACCTCCGTTAGAAAGTCAGTGGACCATCTGCTTCGGGCATTACCAAGTCAGCCCAGAGGCTACGATCTGTTCGGATCGGAGAGGATTTCCCAGGTCGTACTAGCTGTTTGAGAACAAAGAGCTAAGTTTGCACGTTTCCTTTTTTTTATTTGTAAATTTTGTTTGCGTTTAAAAATTGTTTTTAGTAAATAACCAACCCCGATCACTTTTTAATTTTTTTATTCAACGGTACCGTAATTTTTTATGTTATACCAAGGATCAGAGGGTATCATTTAGTTCAGAAAAATAGTTAACTTTAATATTCAGATAGCTTTTCATTTTTTTTAACGACTTCAAAATATATTTAAAACATCAACCGATTAAATATCGGACTGTAATATACAGGGGTGGTTCGTTCACCACTAGTATAATCAAGACAAATATTTAGTTTCATTTTAATAGTTTTTTTTGTACTGTAAAACTTTTCTTAAATTTAAAATTAACTTTTAGCCTAAGAATTTTCTTTATACAACGTGTGTAAACTGCCGTAGGATTTTCTGTTATAGTTTTACAATATTTCATTCTTATTTTCTTTGTCGTTATTAAAGTTTACTGATACAGAGTATCATATTTATTTTCTTGAATTTTACGTCATATTTTATTTTTTTTGACACTCGTTACTAACGTTTACTGATAGAGAGTATTAGATTTATTATTTGAATTTTTTTTTGTCAATAATACCAACATTTTTTTTTATTAACCATTTTATTAATAAAAGTTTAACTGTTTTTTTTCTATGAATTCATTCTTTTTTTTGTGATGAGTTTTTTTTGCAAACCGTTTCACCCCTCGAGTTTTAATTATCACCTTGGATTCCTGCTTATCTAGGGGGCATGACAGGGTAAGTAATCCTAAGCAGGTGGCGCCGAAATTTATTATCCATCTTGGGTTTGTATTTCGATCAACGATTGCCGAATATCCACCCACTTCTTCGAAGGTTTGTAAAACGGAAGTGCATCACCTTTTGTCTTTTTATTTTAAGTTCTTGCCTCGCGATTTTTCACAGTACTCGACCGTCACTTTCGGTGCCGGAAATTCAGATAACAAATTTTTACTTTCGGAGCTTATAAGAGCCGCCTTAAACAAAGGAAATCTGTTCCGGCATACAGAACAGAAATAAATGACTCCATAATAGTTCTGGTGAAAGTTTTATGGCCCGACAAGATGGTGCTATGCGCACAAATTGTCTTTTTTTTTCTTCTTTTCTTTCAGAGCCAGAAACTCGCCTTTACGTTTAATTGCGAAGATCGTAACAGCTGCTTGTGGCAATAATAAGGGTTCTGTTCTCTTTGCTGGAAGAGGGAATGAGAAGGATTTTATCATTTGTTATATCTATATTTTCGGTTTATTAAGATTAGAAAATTGTTATGGTATAATGGAGATAATAATCTTCTTCTTAAAGATGCATTTAGAGCCACCAAATTTCATAACAAAAACTAAAATGCGCCAAAACATATTTTTATTAAGATAATGAGATAGATAGTATACTCAGTGACACTAAAAGTATTACACTCAGAAGGAATAATTAGTTGAACTTGAGTTTTTGGCATCAAAATGACTATATTTAAAGCAAGCTATGGCAAGAATGTAAATTTTTTATCTTTTATAATTTTTTGCGAAAAAAGAAAATTCACCTCTTAGTTCTTTTTTTTTTGTAAAGAAACTTAGTTATGGGAGACTGACTACACCCTAAAAAAAATGTAGTAAAATTACCTCAAAAATAGGTGGCAACTGGGCTACCTCCTATTTTTGGGGTAAATTTACATCTAATGGTTTTTTTTAACATGCTTGTAGAATATTCCTTAAGCTCTGGTAAATATTACTTTAGTTTACCAGGAAAAATTACACCTCTAAAGTAATAAATAAATATTACTTCAAGAGTGTTAGTTTACCAGGAAAAATTACACCTCTAAAGTAATATTCCCAAATGAAGTATAATAGTTTCAGGTAGATTTACCACACCTTCAAAGAATTTTACTATGTGTATGTAATACACAACAAAATTACAGTAATTTTGCCATGGTAAATCAGGAATATTACATGTAATAACGTTGTGAATTTACCACAATAAATCATGTAAATTTTGTTTTACATGTTTTTTCTAGGATATTTAACATGGAAAAAGAAATTTCGGTAAAAATCAAGGAAAAAACAAGAACAATTTTGTATTTACTCTCAAAATTTACTTAAAAGTGTAAAATTGACATTTTTTTGGGTATTTAGTGCACTTTAAAAGTAATTTTACTAGTGAACTATTAATTTTGCTGTAAAAATATGAGGATCTTCTATATTTATTTGTTTTTACTTGAATTTTCGGGTAAAACTATAGATATCATGGAAAATACGAAATTCATATGCCGCAATATGATTGGTTATTAGATTATTTATCTGTGCGCGTAGGTAATTCTATTCGTTTGTCGAACTTATTATTGGCTCAATGATATCATGTACGTCACAAACAATCGTAGGTTTCGCGTAAGCGTGTTCACTCTTGATCCCTGGTTGAGCGATTCAGTATGACCTATTAGGTGCTATAAAAGAATTAGGTAAGTTGCTTGCTCTATTTATAAAAATACATATGAAAATTACTTCAGTGTTCGGTAAATATAGAGTCATATAAATATTAATACGAATTTACAGTACAATCTTGAAAAACACATCAGCACGTGAAATTTACTAGATGGTAGAAATTTTAACCTTATGAAGCCAAAATTACCTGTAAATTGTAGCAACTTTTACCAACGATTTTACATGTAATTTTACTGCAACTTTTTTTACAGTGTATTCTACAAGCATGTGAAAAATCCCCTATAGGTGCAAATTTACCCCAAAAATAGGAGATAGCCCAGTTGCCACCTATTTTTGGGGTAATTTTACCACATTTCTTTTTTAAGGTGTATTTCGAGTACATAAAAATCAAAGCATTTTTTTAAACAAATTAAGCACACGTCTTACTAGATAATAAAGTTGTCTGGCAATAATGAGCTTAGAATATAAATTAGAAAGAATTGATTATTAGGTTATTTTATTGTCCAGAAATATTAAGTAAGAACTTAAAGCAGATTTTCCACTTGACTATTCAAGATATGTTATATTAATGCTATCTTTAAATGTGAAAGATATATTAATTAGTTGGATTACAGAGGGTTTATAAGAATTTTAATAAATGCTGCAAGACTAAACATTGTTTTAAAAAGTCTCCCAAAGTCATCAAGACGATCTAAATACTCCTATACGACAAAATTTGCACGCTCGAGAGCGCGCCATTCCGATCCAAACCGACGCACGATACTCCTTGTACACAACATAATATTTAGAAACATTTAGAGAAGCAGGTTGTAGCTGCTAACGTAAAGAAGCAGTTTTATACATCACTACATTTTATACATTGCTTTACTGCTATATATACTGGAAACTGCTACAAAAAGTAGCAGCTTCTTTTGATATTGAATAGCTGCACAAACTGCTAACCGTCGTTAGCTGCTACAAAATAGTAGTTTGTTTCGTAGCATCACTGTTTTGAAGTCTTAAGCGACAGAAGTAAAAGAAGGTCAACGGAATATGTAAGGAAAGAACATGGAGCAGAAGAACTAACACATACCACACAAATAAAAGAGAAGAAGTTAGCAGAGACGCAGTAAATGTATTGAGGGCAATGTCTATTTCTCCAACTGCTAGGACATGCTATAAGAAAGCGTACGAAAAACAGTCGCAAGACGATAAAAAACAGGCAGGTATCGCTTTTGTGTGCATTATCAATGGTGGTTGAAGCTAATTTATCTAGAAGGCAATATGATATTATCAGATCCATGAACAAACAGTTTTACCCCTGTTATAGCATATTGTAGCCCACAAAAATGCAAACGTACCCGAACAAGGCGTCTTATGCTGCAACAGAAAGTTCAGCTGAAAGCTGAAGTCATCAAGACGATCCAAATTCCTCTATACGACAAAATTTGCACGCTCGAGAGCTGCTTTACAGCTATATATAGGTACTGCTACAAAATAGCAGTTTGTTTCGTAGCAATAAACGAGGTAATAAATGACTGCAAGCTGAGCTAAACTGATTCAAAACTTTATAAAATATAGCTGACTCGACATTGAACCCACCACTCAATATTTTCACGAGCCGCCACTGGTTTAAATTAGGATTTCTTATCCATGCAGGGAATTTCAATATTTCCATGTTTGTGACACAATTTTTGTGCTATGCGCAATTCCATGCAAATGCCTCTGTAAAATGTCAAATAATGTGAAATGTCAAACCACGAGTTGCATTACCATTCTCACACAAAATGCCCACCACAATCAGCGTCACAAAAAAATAATTACACAAAGTATATGCGAAATAGAAAATAATAATAAAAAAAAAAATTGATTCACATTGTTTCTATTATTTATTTACCTTTTTTGTTATATTTTCTAAATTCAAATGGAATATATACATACATATATGCACATTTAAAGCGTATAAAATCGGCAAACTCTCACAATTCTAACACAATCGTTTGTTCGCGAGTATAACTGACAGTCCTAAACAGACTCCTCTATTTATTTTCTGTTTCGTATATATATTTCTTTCTCCAGCACGAGCCATAACGGGACATTTTACCGGTACACACACCAAATAACCGGGATCAGAATAAACTGGCTGAAAATACACCGCACACAGAGACGGAGAGACACACCATGTTTCATCGTGCCTTTGTTTGGTTTTCTTTTGCCGGAAACGCTCCGCTGATTTCGTTTTTATTATTATGCGCTCCGCCGGATTCGCCCAGAATATGTCAGAATCTAAACTGATTGTAAATGGGAAACGTATTTATGTTCGCATATATGGAATATTTCGTCTGGAATCTCTTTGTAGTAGAACCTTGGAGACGTTTACGGAAACACAAAAAAAAATCGGTCATGCGGTAGAGAGTAAAAAATGCGATACATACAGTGTGTGTCACGAGGAGCTTCCATTAAAAGTTTATGGAGAAGTAAATAAAAGCGAGATTTAACAATTTTTGTAGTAAGTCTGTGGGTGTAGCTCAGTTTCGCTAACAAGGGAATACCGGCAGGTGTCAAATTCTGATTTCCATGAAACTTTACAGACTGAAAGAGTACCATGGTAGAAGCAAAACGCATTTTTTTTGTCTGTGGAAACGCCCCATTTAAGAGATGAAATGATTTTTCATTTAATAATATAATATTTCCGTAATTATAACATATTGCTGTGTACTGAATGAATTAATGAAATGCAAAAATGGATATTAAAAATGAAAAATTAAATTAGCTAGATCAACGGTAAAGATTTTTAATAAAACAAAAGAACTATTAATACAGAACTATTAATAGTTACCCTTTCAAATTAAAACTTGAACCTAACCACGAAAAGTAAATTGTGAGTGAATGAAATCAGACTTTCTTAAATACCCCAAAAATTGAAAAGATTTAATTAAAAATAAAAGAACAGAATTTTCAACCCAAAGATTCTAATTAACAATCAACTTTATTCAAAAAAAAAAGGAAAAAAAAATTAATTACAATTTGTAGAAAAAAAAAAAACCGTGAACAGAGGGTTCTGGTCTAAATTTAAAAACTGCACGTGATTCTAAATTACAATAGGACAATGCTATTTCCTATATCAAAGCAAAAGATTAATTTGTTCAGGAAGATAATTATATCTTTCAATCCACGTGGTTTCAAATTAATACAAACTAAATTAAGCGTGGACAATTTCCAATAAAAAAACAAGAATGAAAAACTAATAGCAAGCACAATGCTTCTATTCACCCCACCCGAGGTGATTAATAAAATAAAACAAAAGAGTAAAATAGAATAACGAAAAATTAACTCTTTAAACTAAAATATTTTCCCGAACAAAAATAATAAATGATCTTATATCTATAATGTGCACACATCAATATAACAACAATTATTATTAAGCGAATTCCTTGATGGACAAGAATAAAACAAATAACGCGAATCAAATTACGACATAAAAATGTAATACAAAATGGCTGCAAAGAAATTAAAATACATGTACTCACGCTAGTGCACTAAGGAACTCTCGAACCTACTTCTACAATCGTATTCTTACAAAAATCCTACTCTTGACTACGCACAACGCAGCCGCACAAATCACCGACAAAATCTACTAGAATAGGCGCAAAACATACATGAGCAAATAACAGATATCAAAATCGACTGAAATTAATTTAAAAAAACTTAACATAAAATTAAATAAATCAAACAATTAACTCTTTAACTAAATTTTATACAACATAAATTATTATTATGAAAATTTCTCGATACAATGATTCAGCAGTTTTAAGCAAATCAAATATGCAACACAAAATACACTCGCGAAATATGGGTTGCCACAGCATCATGTATATTAAAAAACTTCTTTAACATAATTTGTAGCAGATTACACGCTGTCAAAAATGACGTAACCTATTTCCGCAAACACATTAGCTATGTTAATTGGCATTGTACTAAACTACAATTTTACGCAGCACGAGAAATAAAGAAATCATTTGAAACCATCGTCTTGTATAAGTACATATATACCAAACGTCTACGTGCCTTATCGAAGATTCATGTTTTAGTAAATCTTGATATTGATTAGATTATCTAATCAATCAAATCTACCTAAAGTTTATAGATATAGATAGAAGTTACGGTCAAAATCCCCATGTGTTCTAAAAGTTGTTCTGCACGAACTATTAAAAGGTAAATTAAACAGCAGTCGTAAGATTGGTTTTTGCATGACAAACACACGACTTATTGTACCCGCCTGGCCCCAAACAATAATCCCATAAGTCAAAGCAGAATACACAAATGCGTAATAAATATCAATTAATGACTTAATATCCAAGACAGATTTGAGTGAACTAATGACGTAATAGGCTTTTTGAAGCTTAATACAAATGCTCTTTATTTGATCGTTCCACGCTAAATTACTATCCAAAATAATACCTAAAAATTTACAAGTTGAGAAGGATATTATTTTTTCGTCATTAAAAGAAAAATTAAATTCAGAGGAACATCTATATTTATTAAAAAAATTCAACAAAGTCCATGATTTATGATTAATTTGTTAGCAGGACACCATCTCTCAAATTCACTCAAAACTGTATCAACTTTTTTCAAAATATCAAACTTGTTGTCACCACTCACGACAATGTAAGCATCGTCGGCATACAAAAAAACTTTCCCTGCAGATATATAATGTGGGAGATCATTAATAAATAATAAAAAAAATCAAAGGTCCCATTACACTACCATGCGGTGTACCTAATGATTAATATATCTATCAGAGAAGGTTGGTTTTTGATACGAATCAATAGAAATACTTTGATCAGTGTTTCTAATGATCTTAGTGTCTAGGAAGGGCACAGCATTTGCAGTCTGCTGTTAGTATTTTTATTTCAAATTTGAATTCTACTCTCAATTGTAGATATATCAAGTTTATCTAACATACCATGCACTTAATGTTTATGCTTTACAAGAAATTCTTAGTTGCGGTGTACAAAATGCAAGTAATTGTGTCCCACGTAATACCGTATGAAGTTACTGCAATTTAAGGAGGCAAACAGCGACTACCCAACTAGCTTAAACTCGAATTCATCAAAGGTATTTGCCGGGTATTTCATTCCGTTTGATGTGCAACGTCAGGGAATGCGCTTCGTCTGCCGTGTTCCTTTGACATTCCCCCGTACGCTGAAAAAAAGAAAAAAGACGCCAACCATATGGGAATCACTCTCCCGGAAACCGGCAGGCGAAAAGACCAACGGCATAACGTATTGGAGTCCCGCCGTTTCAAGTTCGCTTTGACGACGAAAGAAGTTAATGATTGGAAAGGATCCCATTTCTTATTTCCGAGGAAATTACAAGGAATATTGGAATATCGTACTGTGCGTTCCGTGTGATCTAAAGTGACGGCAATTCTAACGTGAAAATAAAAAGGAAAAGCTGACTTTTGTAATAAGATGAAATTCTTCTGCGACGAAATTCAATAATCCTTTTAAATTAACTTATATTCGACTTGGCAGAATTTAAAATAAGTTTTTCAATTTCCCTGAGACACATCATAATTAGTTTTTACTAATACTACTTTAAAACTACTGATAGATGTTCTTTCTTCTTGATCAAAAGAAGATAACCTGTCCTTTAGCCATCCATGAAAAAGTTTTTGTGCTCTCCATAGAACATTTAGTGTTTGGTCGCAACAACAAACAAATTCATTATTGAAGCTAATATTAAATTGAATCTACTGTTATCAATCCGCTGGTTCACAACAACTAATCACTGTTTTATTTAATAAAACACACACTTGCTTAACTACTGCTATGGACAGGCATCTCATTTTTCGCGAGTGTATTTTAAGTTGCATAGATTTTGTCTTGTTTACTACGTTCAGCCATTAATCAATTTACCGAGAATTTTTCACAAATTGAGATTTAGTTTCTATAAATTTAGTTAAAGAGTTGATTGTATGATTTATTTAATTAAGTGTTAAGTTTTTTAAATTAATTTCATTCATTTAGATGTCTAGCGGTTGCTAGTTCTGTTTAATCCGTTTTCTACTAGATTTTGTCGGTGAATTGTACGACTGCGTTGCAAGTTTTCGTTAGAAAAACGATTGTAGAGTTTTGTCAAACAGTTCCTTGTTCGACTATTAACGTGAGTAGACGTATTTTTCTATTTTGTTGCCATTTTGTTATCCATTTTGATTTAGTAAATTTAAAACGTTGTTGAGGGTATTTCTGTAAAAATTTAGTCCATCAAGGAATTCATTTAGTAATAATTGTTAATATATTGATGTGTGCACATTATAGATATAAGATCATTTATTATTTTTGTGCAGGAAGATATTTTTTTAGTTTAATTCTCTCATTTTAGTTTAGAGAGTTATGTTTTTCGTTTTTCATTATCTATCACCTCGGTTTGGATGAGTAGAAGCATTGCTCTTATTTTTAGTTTTTGCTTTATTGTAAAATTCTAATGTTTGTCCACGAATTTATTTTAATTTGTTGAAACCACGTGGATTGAATTAGTATATTGGTTTATCATCCTGAACAAACTAATCTTTTGCTTTGTATAGGAAATAGCATTGTCCTATTGTAATTTAGAATGAAGTGCAGTTTTTAATTTAGGCTAGAACCTTTAGTTCACGGTTTTTTCTGCACCTTTGTAATTAAACCCATGTTAAAAAATAAAAATTTGATTGTCAATTAACGTCGTTGGGTTAAAAATTCTGCAGATCATCTGCATATTGCAAAAAAAATCACAATTTAAGCTATTCAACAAATCATTAATATAATTATTAAATAGCAGAGGCCCAAGATGCGACCCTTGAGGCACACCAGATGTCAGTGCAAACTCGTAGGATGAATATCCATTATGAAAAACGTAAGCACTTCTATTTAACAGGTACGAGTCCATCAGCTTAAGTACCATCGGTCCAAAACCCATACCATCCAGTTTACTTAATAGTATTCTGTGGTCGATCGAATCAAATGCTTTAGTGAAGTACGATTATCTAAAGCTGTTGAAATACATTGAGTAATATTAGCCAAATTAGTTATTGTAGATCTTCCAGGCATAAAACCATGTTGCTGCACCGATAGAACACGTGTATAAATCCTAGAATACAGTATCTGTTCTAGCACTATAGCAAAATTACACAAAATACATATAGGTCTGTAATTATTGATATTGCATCGATCACCATTCTTAAAAACTGGTATAATTTTGCACTTTTTCCATCGGTTAGGGAAGGTGCAAGATATTATAATTTTATTAAATAAAATAACCAGGGGTTTCACCAACGCTGAAGCACATTCACGCAGCAGGATGGCAGGCATCTGATCATCACTCGATGTCATATCAGCTCTGAGCTTCATCAAACTGGAGATTACGTCATTCTCCGTAATAGAACCGATATTGAAAGAAGGACAGTAGTTGTAAGTACTATTGGGTTCCATAACAATTGAAATGTTCCTACTCAAACTAAATAATTTCCCTATGATTCTTAATAAGAAAAATATAATATACCGGTGTCCAGCGTAAGATGCAACGGTCCATAGCTGATTTATTATTGTTTTTTTGGAAAAATGTTTCAAATAAATGCTGCCTCGAATCATATTCTACACATTTTAAAATTAGTTTCAGTAATGGCGGATTTCCGGTTGTACCGGAAGTAGATACTAACTTTATTATTTTAAATAGAACACCCTATATTATTGTATTTTTGGATTCTTTGTTAAATTTAAATAACAATACGTTAGGCATACATTGGGGCTAAGTTGTACCGTTTCCGAATTACATGACGTTTTTCGAAAAAAATGACATTTGCAATGTCTGCGGTGTTTGGAAATATCTCCGGAAATACGAAAGTTAGAAGATGCGGTTTTCAGTTTTCGCTTAATCATGAAACAGCATAAGTCTTTTATTTTAAAATTGTTGCGTTTACATTACAGAATTATTAAATAGATCTCTGTAATTTTCTCTGTAACTCTAAAATCATGGATAACTTGATTTCTTTAAATTGAATGGTATAGCGATTTTTACATAAATGGATGTAAAATTTAATTTTCTTTCGATTTTATACGAGTGTCAAAGGTTTTGGAGATACTAGAAAGTGGCCAACAGAATACAATAAGACGACTGGAAACAAACAAAACTTGAAATTGAAAAAAAAGAAAACACAACATTGTGAACTTTTTCGAGAAAGTGATGTTTTCAGACAAAGCTACCTTCCACAAAAATGGATTTGTGAATCGTCACAATTGTCGTTCTTATGACACACAAAATCCCCATCGATTTATTGCAGCACATAGTCAGTACAGAAGGTCAGTGAACGTGTGGGTAGGTATCTTTAGACAACATATCATAGGCTTGTTCTTTCATAACCAACGCCTGATATTAAACCCTACCTTAATATGGAATTTCTTCAGAATAATTTGGGCGTTCTGTCAGAAAATATTCCGCTAGCTACTCGTCAGCTGATGTGGTTCCAACACGATGGTGCTCCATCTCCCAATACTGTCGAATTTCATCAGTTTTTGGATGTGTCTTTTTCAGACCGCTGGATTGGGCGTGGAGGACAGATGACAGATGGCCTCCGAGATCGCCAGATCTTACAAGCTGTGATTCCTTTTTATGGAGTTTCATTAAAAATGAAGTTTATGAGACGCCACCAACAACATCTGATGATATGCGCCATCGTATTTTAAAAGCGTTTCAAGAAGTCACGCCAGAAATGCTCAGAAATGTTCAAAAGTGTTTGAAAAAGCGATTTCAATTATGTAGCGCCTAAAATGGATCGCATTTTGAGCTTTTAATGTAATAGTGTTGTACAAATTCTTGGTATAATGATGGCACTAACATTTAAAGTGTAACCTGTTGCGAGCAAGACGCTCGATGTGTATGTACGCCATTGCTATGTTCATTTCCAACGCGCTTCAGTAAATTCTACATTTTTTTAATTTCAAGTTTTGTTTGTTTCCAGTAGTCTTATTGTATTCTGTTGGCCACTTTCTAAGCATGCGTGTATTATTGCAGCCAGTCCCAAGCCTGGTGAAATGCGAGGGGAAGGTGGCCGGCGCTTCGCAATACGTATCTATCAAGAAAAACAATAATAATAAAGAAATAGACACAATGACACTCGTATAAAATCGTAAGATAAGGTGGATAAAGTTATCCATGATTTTAGAGTTCGAAAATTACAGAGCCCTATTTAATAATTCTGTAATGTAAACGCATCAATTTTAAAATAAAAGACGTGTGCTGTTTCCTGATTAAGCGAAAACTGAAATCTTTCAAACTTTCGTATTTCCGGAGATATTTCCAGACACCGAAGACAATGCAAATGTCATTTTTTTCGAAAAACGTCATGTAATTCGGAAACGGTACAACTTAGCCCCAATGTATGCCTAACGTATTGTTATTTAAATTAAACAAGGAATCCAAAAGTGCAATAATATACAGGGTGTTCCATTTAAAATAATAAAGTTAGTATCTACTTCCGGTACAACCGGAAGTCCGCCATTACTGAAACTAATTTTAAAATGTGTAGATCATATTCTACATTCGAAGGAACATTTATTTGAAACATTTTTCCGAAAAAAACAATAATAAATCGGCTATGGACCGTTGCATCTTAGGCTGGACACCCGGTATATACTTTGACACTGTATTAGGTAATATTACCTCCTGGTGGTGAGCGAATTCCATACGTCAAAGAGGCGAAATACCTGGGAGTATGGTTTGATCAAAGGCACACATGGAATTCACATATCCAAAAATTGACTAGCAAAGCCACCATCGCCCTGGGCAGGTGCAGGAGGCTCTGTGGAAAGAATTGGGGCCTTAGCCCCAAGATGACTCTGTGGTTGTACACAAGGGTAATCAGACCCATGTTAACGTATGGAGCAGTAGCATGGTGGCCAAAGGCGCGGCAGGCGAGGGCGACCAAGGCGTTGGGTGGCGTGCAGAGGTTAGCGTGCCTGTGCGCCACGGGGGCGTTGCGATCGACCCCTACCGCCGCGATAGAAGTAATTCTGAACCTGCCACCAATACATATTTTTGTACAAGGAGCCGCAAGGTCCACAGTACATAGACTCTTACATAGTCAAGTACCGATAAGTAAATCGCACGGGGCTAACTATAAAAAACTGCTAGACGAACTCAAGGAGGCACCTCTTTTAGGAATGCCATGTGATGCCATGGTTCGAACCCCTAACCTAGATAAGAAATATCAGGTTATAATACTAGATAAGAAGGACTGGGAGGCAGGTGCCCCGGTAAGAGCGGACTCAAACTGGTTTACTGACGGCTCTAAAACGGATTACGGCGTTGGAGCGGGAATATACACTAAGAAACCTAAAAAGGCTCTTTCGGTAAGCTTCAGCAAAGACACGACTGTGTTCCAAGCTGAGGTTGCTGCAATTCACCACTGTGTCAGAGAGATAGAAAGATGTACCGCACCGGGTAAAAGCGTCGCTATCTTCTCCGACAGCCAGTCCACACTTAAAGCGATTAGCTCCTCAAGCGTGGACTCTAAGCTGATTTGGGATTGTGTAAGCGCCCTAAATGAGGTGGGCACCCAAAGGAAAGTAACCTCGCCTGGGTCCCTAGCCACTCGGGCGTGAGAGGAAATGAGGCGGCGGACGAGCTGGCCAGGCGAGGTTCGTCAAGGCCATTCGTTGGAGCCGACCCTTCTTTCGGCACTACCAAATCGCAAATCAAAAAATCCATCAATGAATGGATATCCAATCAGTCCAGAGAGTGGTGGCAAAAATCACCGGGACAAAGCAGGCAAAAGAGTTCCTAAAGGAGCAGAGGCCTGAACTCACGAGAGATCTACTGAATAAAGACAGGAAGACTGTCAAAATGATTGTAGGTCTGCTGACTGGTCACTGTAGACTGAATAGGCATATGTATAACATAGGCCTGGCAGATGATGCAACCTGCAGATACTGCCAGGAGGAGGAAGAAACACCAGTTCATGTGCTGTGCCAATGTGAAGGCCTGGCGAGGACAAGGTTCTAATAATGGGGGAGGAGAACCCCACAGCTAGTAGCTACATAAAGAAGCCGCTCTCAAAGGTGATAGGCCAAATCAAGAGGGCAAAATTAGAGAGCGTCCTCTAGGAAAAAGGGAATCACAATAGATCTGAAATGGTCGCGGTGAAACAGGTCGATAGGCCACCCCAATCCTAATCTAATCTAATCTAATCTAGGTAATATTATATAACACTGAAATACAAAATGAAGACTACAACAATTACTACGAAAAAAGAAACCTTTCAGCCACAATTCACTGTACCCCCTACTCCACAGCATTTTCACTCGAGCTAGAGAAGATTACGGTCGAAATCTGCATTTCCGCGGCCACGAATTCAATTACGTCGCGCGAATTCGCGTATAGATGCGTCCCGCTGATAACTCCTACGCCCCTAATCCCGAATTCAAATTTCCTTTGATTCCGTCGTCTCTCCCTCCCCTCTTAATCTCCGGAAAATATGGAAGCGAATTCGCCCGGGCGAATTAATTCCCCGCTTGTAGCCGAGATATGGGTGGCCAAAATTCGCGTTTGTCTTTTGTCGCTGACGTCTGGAGTTAATTGAAAGCAAGAGGGCGTCCGTCTAAGATTTCGTAGGAATGGATGTAAGCCCGCTCGCAATGGAACGTCGCCAAGCTGAAAATTTAGATTTTGATGAAATTGTAGAGACTAACAGAGTACATATATCATAATACATATAAGACCAACGCATATTTTTTTCTAAAATGAAATCAGCATAAAATGGATGGATATCAATTTGCGTAAATCTTTTGGCCAAAATTACTATGTATGTGAATATCTGGACGTTATAAGGAAGAACATCTTACGATGATTTAGCCTTTTTGACATATATGATTTTGATATATACAGAGTGTTTCAAAATGAATTACATCTCAGTAGGTACTGAATAACTAGTACTTGCATAATAAGCCGCTTGCCTTTTATGATAAGTAACTAGAAGTCGGACATTCTCCTAGAATGCGTTCCTTGAGGAAGGTGATTTTTTTAAGTCGGTCCATTCACTCGAGAAGTTTCCACTTATAGAATGTGCAATACGCTTCAGATATTTTTCTTTTGTTTTCCTCTTGTGTAGTTTTTGTTTTAAACATTTTTTTGTATCCTTTTTTTTTAATTTTTTGTTTTTTTTTTTCCAAATTTTGAACGTTTTTTTTTATATTTATCGAATTTTCATTTTTTTTACATTTTTTCACATTTGCATTGCCTACTTTTAAAAATTTAGTTTTTTCAGTTTTTCACCTTTCTTACATTTTTATTTTTTCCCATATTTTTACATTTCGCGCATGTGTTTCACAAATTTTGTATCCCTTTTATTCTTTTTGTCCTTTTTTTAATTTTAATAGTTTTTTAATATTTTCGATTTTTAACTTTTTTGTTATTTTTTAAACATTGTTTTATTTTTACTTCTCTTATCCAATTTTTCGTTTCTTTAATTTTTTTCGCATTTTTTATACTTTAATTATTTTTTTAATTTTCTTTTCCTTTTCCTTATTTTCTAATTTTCTATCCCTTTCACTGTTTCCATTAAACCATTTTTTTACATTTTAATTTTTCTATATTTTACCTTTCGCACGTTTTACAAATTTTGTACCCCTTTTATTCTTTTTGTTTTTTTAATTTTAATAGTTTTTAATATTTTCGATTTTTAACTTTTTTTTGTTTATTTTTTAAAACATTTTTTTTTTGATTTTTTTACTTCTCTTATCCCATTTTCCGTTTTTTTTTATTTTTTTTTGCATTTTTTATATTTTAATTATTTTTTTAATTTTCTTTTTCCTTTGCCGTATTTCTATTTTCTATCCCTTTTCACTGTTTCCTTTTAAACCCTTTTTTTACATTTTAATTTTTCTATATTTTTACCTTCGCACTTGTTTTTCCAAATTTTGTACCCCTTTTATTTTTTTTTATTTTTTAATTTTAATATTTTTTTAACATTTTTCCCGATTTTTTTTTTATTTCGTTTTTACATTCGTATGCTTTTTTCCACTTTTTTTCGCAGTTTTTACATTTTAAATTTTTATGCTTTTTTTTCAATTTTCCCTTTTCCCTGTTCTCTATTCCCTATCTCTTTTCCCTAGTCCTTTGCCCTGTCTCCTTTTCCCGCTTCCCCTTTCCCCATTCCCTATCTCTTTTCCATAAGCCTCTTTATCTGTTACCTTTCCAATTCCGTTTTCCCTGATCCACTTACATGTTAATTGGATCCTTCTTTGTTTCTTTTTTTTTATTCCTTATTTTTACTATTTTGTCCCTATTTTAAGGGTTGCCCGACAATTTTTTATTTTCATTTATCATTTTTAGACAATTTATTTCGACGTTAAACGTAATTGCCATGATTTATAAAGAAAACCGTTTTATTTTTTAAAATGGTTACATTTTATAATTACTGTCATCAAAACTCTATTAAATTATTCGTCTCAAATATGTCATGAATTACCGATTTGGAAAGAATTTAGCGTTTTCTGCTATACTTAAAAAAAATTCTCGCCATATTGGTCCAAAAAATCAACTTTCAGAAAAAAATATATTTGTAATGTCATTTTAACATCTGTCATTTTGTGAGTAGCAATATAATTTTTAGCAATACAATTTTTAACTTAATACTACTAAATCATGTACCCAGTTTTATTGTTGAAGCATATTTCCAAAGTGCATCATTTCTTAATGGCGAATGGCTACATTCCTTCGCTGAATGTAAGCGACAGTTTCGCTTGCAGTTTCCTGATAGAGTTGAGTGGATAATACCCCTTTACAACATCATATTCGCCTAGTAGTGGAAAGGTTTTAGACTACAAGATCTATTTTAAAAGACAAAAGTTCTGGTAGACCACGTACAATATAGTTAACAAAATATAGTTAACCACGCGGAAAACCTTGTTGGAAAAAAGCCACATCCATCAGTTCGTCATTTATCACTTCAAACGAATGTATCTTCTAGTACCGTTCATAGAATTTTGTATGTACCCATACAAAATACAAAGTATCAGTTGTTCATCAGATCTTACCTAGAGATCACGCTAGTAGAATAAATTATTGCAATTTCTTTCAAGGAAATTTAAATAATAACGAAATTATTGATTTAATTTTTTTGTACTGATGAATCATGGTTTGATTTAAGCTGGTTTGTAAATAAACAAAATTACAGAAGTTTCTTTGCATCCTGTTAAATTTGGAATATGGATACTTGTATTTCGTCGTAGAATAATAGTAGTATGTTATTATGAAAGAAAATTAAAAGGGGTTTGGATTTAGCTTCTAACTGAATTAAAACACCAAGCATTAATTTTTTTAAATTTATTTTACGTAACTTCATTCATCCATTCATGTTTCCAAGTGTAACACTGCTTAAAAGCACGTGTGGGAAGTGAACCTTTTAACTTTTGCAGGTTCAGTTTGGGTACATCAAAAGTGGAGTGTGTTCAATTTCCATCCGGGGTGAAGCAAAACTGCTGGTTCTTTCCCCCGAAAAACGGCCTACCGAAAGGACTGTTTTCATTTTCGATAGCCACGTGCGCGCGGGACACCCACAGCATAAATGAAACTTTTAACAAGCCCCATTCCCCATCCCAGGTTAATTAAATTTCTTGGCGACCGACTACTGAAGGGAGAGCTGACCGGAATACGCTACGACCTTTTTTTTTTCCTTTCTGGTGGTGCGTTTTCATTGTGTGTATCGTTCTGCGAGCGATATATACGTATTTATAAAAGGTGGTTAGTTAACGCCAGTTTGCTGTAATGATATCCATTTCTTTTTTTAAGTGTGCAGACGGCATGAGAAGAAAGAATAAACTATTAAAACCGCGTGCTGGATCGGTTTGTTAATTCCGGTAGCACACGTTTTAATTGCCGCCGTTTCTTGCGCGGGTGAAAGGAAAGCCGTTAACAAAACAGTTTTCGAGCTTTGTAATAGCACGAATTAAACCATGTTGTACAACGTTACGATATTTTAATAAATGATAAATTAAATTACGTGTTTACTTACTTTACTAAAAAAATCTACCATATTTAATAAATCCGGTAAGATGTAAATATCTGCAATAATTAGCCTATATTTTAGTACACAACTCAAATGCCTATTTCAAGTAAATCGACTTATATTCTGATCTAAAGCGACCGCATCGATTACACTATGTAACAATTTCTATTATTTTTTTGTCTTAGGGTTGTAACTGTCATTTCCTATTTTCTTATGTCAGAAAAGTATAAAAACAATCGATTATTTCCCACAAACTTTGCTTTTGTGACCAAGACAATGATATTTTAAAATTTACAACCAAACCCAAAATGAGAAGTACATATTATGTCGTTCGACGTAGAATACGGGAACTAAAGGCATCACTGACGGGAGTAAATTCATTTACGATAGGAATGACAATAAACACAGACTACCTCCAGACGACGAACTCAATGTAAATCAAGATGCCGTTTCGTATTTTTTTTCTCTCTCACAAAAATACAAAATTTAAGTAGATGGCGCTTGAGTGTTTCCCGCTTAATTTCAAAAAGTATATACATACTTTCATTTGTATTTATTTTAGAGGACAAAGTGTTTAAAGATTGTATTTGACTATATTGTTATTTATATACATATAAACAAGAATATAGTCCAATACAATCATTAAACACATTACAATAATTTTTTAAAATTTTATTTCTTCGTACTACTGCATAAAGGTATAACAAACTAAAGATAATATAACCCTTTGATTTTATTTTTTCTCATTTACAAAATATTAATATGTAAAACAAGTACAAATAAACAGTCTACTAACTAGGTAACAGATAAATTTTAAAATATTCATTAATAGTAAATCTTTCGTTGCCAGTATCAATAGAATTTACCATATTCGCAAAAAGAAGTCGTCGGTAGTTGTAAACAACTGTGTATAACACCCCGATTCTTGGGCTGCAATTTAGAACTTGCATTACTTACATATATTGGTGTAAACTTACCTATCAAGCTGTCGTGGACAGCAAAATAACTTCTGCACTTCGGTTTTAGAACGACCATAAACTATGCAAAACATTTTCGCAGAATATGTCACAAATGTCACTATTTTTGAAACAATTTCGAAAAAATACTTACAGCAATATAAATTGTAATGCATCTATTGGTAAAAATGATATCTTTTATATTACAATACGAAGCGCCATCTCTACTACTATCTCGTTTTTAACATGTTGTCGTACAGGTTTCTATAATACGCAGTCTTTTAAACAGCGCCTCTACACAAATTTTGAGTTTTTTGGAAAAAGATAACCTTATACTATATTTCCATTAGATAGAAAAGAATAGAGAGAGCGGTACATATCTGAATGCGAGTTCGTCGTCTGAGGGTAGTCTGTGACAATAAATGTGTCTTCAAAGTGACAAGTATCTGCATTTTCGGTTTTAGATTTGTTTTTTTTTTTTTTTTGGAAAACAAAACGAAAATATCACAACGAAGATGTCTCAACCACTCAACCTGCTTTGATAATTTATTGCTATATTGTTCAGGCGCTATTTTAAATTTTGACAGATCCAATGTTCCAACGTCCCTCCATTCAAAACGCGTACACTCCTAAAGCTGATATAATAGAGATGTACTTCTCATTTCGCTATAGGTACCTATTTTCTAATTAGATGATGGCTTCAAGAGGTTGCAAACATGAAGCAGACGCGTTTTGCTATGTTTGTAGTCAGTTTATTAAAATAAGAGGATGGTATAGGGGAGAAAACAGATCCATGAGATTTGCAATTCCAAGCATTTGGCGGGAACCCACTGACTACTCAAGCAACTGCTACTTTTGCATTGTGGACTCTTGCAAACGCCGTACCGGCAAAAATGTACCTGCTGTCATGTATCCGGATCTTCCTTCATCCATGGCCCCAGTATTACAGAGCCCTCAGCTTCCATTACCTACTCCTCCTAAAGTAGATCAGGCGTCTTCAATCAGCAACAGCGAGTCGGAGTGTGAAGAAAATATTGTAGAATCAGATGACATGATCAATGTAGAACGACTTAGTTAGAGATCTTGGACTCTCCAAGTCCAATGCTGAGATTTTGACCTCTAGGCTGAAGCAGTGGAACTTGCTGGATGAAACTGTGCTAGTCGTAGATCAGAGAAAGCGTCACCAAACTTTTTCTAGCTTTCTCACCTATCTAGATGGGCTCTGCTTTTGCCACGATGTGACTGGGCTATTTGAGGTAATTGGAATCGCCTATAATCCACATGAGTGGCGTCTCTTCATTGACAGCTCTTTAAGAAGCCTCAAAGCAGTACTGCTGCATAGTGGTAATAACTTTCCATCGCTTCTCCTGGGTCATTCAGTGCACCTCAAAGAGGATTACTTTAACATCAAGTATCACAAGTATGGGTGGGAGGTCAACGGCGACTTCAAAATGGTATCATTCCTCATGGATCTGCAAGGTGGTTTCACCAAATTCCAATGTTATCTTTGTCTTTGGGACAGCGGGGACACAAATGCACACTACAACAAGCGCGACTGACCACAGAGGACAGAGTTTTCTATAGGGGAAAACAATATCAACTGGGAGCCACTGGTAGACCCTTTAAAGATGCTGATGCCACCACTGCACATAAAGTTGGGGCTTATAAAACAATTTGCGAATGCGAAAGGTACGGAGTCAGCAGCCATGAAACACCTTGAAAAATTATTTCCTAAGCTATCTGAGGCGAAGGTCAAAGCCGGTGTCTTCGTAGGACCTCAAATTAAGAAGATTCTCGTCTGCGATGACTTTCCTAAATAGCTCACCCGTAAGGAGAAAATATTGGAAATATACACTGTGTGTATATGAGACTAATGGGGACAAAAAAAAATATTATTGAATCTATAAAAAAAAATTATATAAAATAAAAGGCAGTGCTTCTTTAGAAATATATTTTTAGAATTATTAGAAAAAAAAGTACTTCAAATTCCTAAATATGCCAAAAAAAAACAACTTTCAAGTAAAAATCGAAAAAACACATTTTTACAAAAAAAAATTAAAAAAATGTTTTTTCAGTGTTTGGCTCATATTGTGTAATTTTGTAGAATTCCATTTCTTTGATTTCTACTTTGAAAATTTGTATTTTGGCACATTTAGGGAGTTGAAGTACTTTTTGCTAATGCAGCTTTTTGGTATCTTTAAAAATAAACGTGTTTTATTCTCAAGACAATTAATTTTTTTCTTAATTTATAGCAAAACCACGCATTTTAACTAAGTTTGAATATAAAATATGTTTTTAAAGAAGCACCAACTTTTATTTTACATAATTTTTTTTTTATAAATTCAACAATAAACTTTTTTCCCATTTGTTTCATATTTAAGTGGACATACAATATACATATGTGGGTATATTTCAAATTTTCGTTGTCCTAGTCACAAAAGCAAAATTAGAGGGGAATAAAAGTATTTTTCTATTGTTTTGAAGCATAAATCAGTTGGAAATAACGCTCACTACTCAAGGACAAAAAACGTGTTACATCCGTATTTCTCACATTGTTTATAGTTTATAAGCACTTGCGAAAATGTGGGCACACTGCATGATTCATCGGAAAGCTTTAGCATAAAAATCGCCAAGTCCTTAGCTAAATAATGTGTTGATCATTGTTATTAACGTAGTTAATTATACAGGGTGTCATGTTTTCTACATTGCTCTTTATTTATTTTAGCGGCTAAGACATGTACCACAGCTCCGGCTAAATCAATACTTTAATCCGTTTGCACTAAAATTATTGTATCTTAGCTCATACAATGAGAACTATAGCGCGTAAGAAAAAAAGAAATTCCACCGTCCCAACAATTTCATTATTTAAATTCTATCAATTTCTGAGTGTTTTCGAATAAGGCGACCTTTCTTTTCTTCCCGCGAACGACCCTTCACTTTGGCACCCCCACTGTCCGCCTCCCGCACTCCTTAAAGCAATCTAATTTATATTCAGAAGCTTTAGCCGTGAAGAGGAGGCAAGTTCTCTCCCTAAAAAAAAAAAGTTGTGTCGTGTTCCTTCAGTTTATCCCCACAGCTCGGAATGGAACCAAGAGAAAAAGTTTTTATAACGAATTTCCAAAATTCGCCGATGCACCTAAATATATTCCGAGTATGATAATAAAATCGGAAAGATGTATCCCAAATGCGATAGTATCTCGATTTCGCCGGCCTAGACCGAACTGCTTCCTTCTTCTTCCACCTCATTTCGATGTGATGGCGCCTGATGATACTGGCGATCGGAATTTAGATGGAAATGGCGATCTAACAGAAAACTAAACGATACATATTAGGGTCATATAGCATCTTTGGCCAATTAAATGCGAATTGAAGTTCCACAGATCTTGGATTATTTATGCAACCGAAACTACAAGCACTGCGTATGTATGTTTGCGTAGCTACATAAAGAAGCCGCTCTCCAAAGATGATAGGCCTAATTAAGAGAGCAAAATTAGAGAGTGCCCTCTAGGAAAAGGGGATCACAATAGACTAAAAAGGTCGCAGTGAAACAGGTCCATAGGCCACCCCAATCCTAATCTAATCTAATCTAATCTAATGATATCATATTACGACCTAAGAAGTCTTTGTGTCCCCTATTCTTGCTGTTTTACAGCCGGCCTTCCAATCCTATTCCTTTTAGAAAGTGTAGGATGTCAGAGGGCCCCAGTCTAGGAAAGTCGCCCTCTTCGATTTCACATGCTTTCAGGTACAATGCCCTCGAGTTGCACAGTGCTACACAATTTGAGAGGAGATGCACTGTAAAAAAAGTTGCCTGCAATTTTACAGGTAAATTTGCTTCATAAGGTTAAATTTCTGCCATCTAGTAAATTTCACATACTGATGTATTTTTCAAAGATTTTTGTAGGTATTTAGTGCACCTTACAAGTAATTTTACTAGTGAACTATTAATTTTACTGTACAAAATGTGAGGATCTTTTATAGTTATTTGTTTTTACTTGAATTTTCAGGTAAAACTATAGATATCATGGAAAATAAGAAATTCATATGCCGCAATGTGATTGGTTATTGGGTTATTTATCTGTGTCTGTAGGTAATTCTATTCGTCTGTCGAACTTATTATTGGCTCAATGATATCACCTGGTAAACAATCGTAGCTTTCGCGTAATTCTGTTCATTCTTGATCCCTGGTTGAGGGATTTAGTGTGACTTACTAGGTGCTATAAAACAGATGAAATTACGTACATATAAATTGTAGGGTAAACGATTAATATTTGTGTCCATTTTGGATAAATTCAAGAACGAATCTTACTAATTTTAGTAATTTTTCTGAAATTTGATGCAGAAGCACGATTTTGAGTTTTTTTTAGACGGAAGCCATAATATTAATCGTAACCATTTTAAAATAAAGCAGTTTAGGAGGTTATGCCAGCCTGAAATTGCATTGTCAACTTGCATACATATGTTTTTTTTTTTTTATTATAACTATATGTATTGTATATGACAATTTATTAATTTCTTTTCGTTTCTTCGGTTTTTAGGTCTTCAGAAAAACATGGAAACGACGTCTCGCTTTTATTGCAAAAGCTTTTTCAAGTAAAAAATATAAAAAATAGAAATCATAAAGTGGTAATGAAAATTATTTATAAATAAACTTCTTGTCTAATAAATGACAAAATCATAATTGTTTTGTTTACTATAAATTTTGAATATATCGTTTTGTTTTATTTAAAGATTACCTTTCAATGTAATGTTTTGATTAATTATGTAAGTTAAATATGAAAACATTGAATTTTGTAATTAAATAGATTTCTAAAAAATATTATTGTATTTAGATATAAAATTAAGTTATATAGTTTTGTGAAGTATCGTATGTCAATTTTATGATCAACTGGGTTTTTATATTTATGAATTTGAATCATTTCAAGTATATTACGTGTTTCTAAATTTTGTTCCTTATTTAAAATTGTTATATCGGTAAAATCAAATGTATGATTTTAATTTATTTCATGTTTTTTTAAAGGTTTTAAGATTTTTGTTATATTTATATTCTTTTATTCTATTTTCTAAATATTTATGGTTTTCAGTTTGACAAATAATACGTACAACACACGCTTTTAGAATATCGTTTGGTATATTATTGTTTGGTATTGTCCGGCAAATATACAGTTCATATAAATATTACATACGAA
This sequence comes from Protaetia brevitarsis, assembly GCA_004143645.1. Taxonomy (NCBI): domain Eukaryota; kingdom Metazoa; phylum Arthropoda; class Insecta; order Coleoptera; family Scarabaeidae; genus Protaetia; species Protaetia brevitarsis. The sequence goes on along the minus strand of RXPK01000929.1, from coordinate 37,459 downwards.
TTTTACAATACAATCCTTGAAAAATACATCAGTATGTGAAATTTACTAGATGGCAGAAATTTTACCTCATGAAGCAAATTTACCTGTAAAATTGTAGGCAACTTTTTTTACAGTGTGGATGGGTGTTTCATCCTGTTCTCCACAAAATCTACATTCAGATTCCTTTGCGAATCCAAGCTTACTCAGATGTTCTTTAAGTTTACAATGGTCTGAAAGTATTCTTGTCAGCATGCAAACATTTTTCTTACTCAGATTGATGCATTCTGTGAACCTATAATTAGAAATAATTAGATTTTCTATGCTTAATTTCTCTTTTCTGTTTCTTCAGTATTGTACTGTTATTATCAGGCCCTACAAAAGGTATTCCAGTCCCTTTTTTGCGAGATTATCCATTATCTCGTTTCCTTCCACTACTGTGTGACCCGGAATCCACAGGAGAGTTACTTTATTCCTTATTGCCTTTAGCTTGTTTAATTTCCCTAGGCATTTCCAGACCAGCTTGGAACTGATTTCATGTGAACTCAGCGTCTTGATAGCCAGGAGGAGATTGAGGCCTATGCCCAATCGTTTCTTCCTTGACCATTCTGAATGTGGTTCGTTTTGCCATGCTCTCTACCACAATATGGAGAGTGGTAAGATCTAATACCACCTCGATAGCTGATGTTGGGCAGGTTCTCATAGATCCGTTATGCATACACATGCTAATCTTTACATTTTGGCATTGTGCCAGATCAGTTCTTTTGCTCCATGCTACTGATGTCATAAGTGATGATCGTTCTTGTTATCGCTGTATACATCCAAAGCATGCAGATTTAGGGCTGCATCCTCAATTTTTCCCTGCAAAGTTTCTACACACCATCAGGGCTTTTTTAGCCCTGTTGGTTATCTTCAAGTTCATGTTTTGTCTAGGGTAAGGCCTAGATATCCAACCTCCGTTCTCCAATCTATATTTTGCCCATGATTTTGAGATTGGATTTTCTTTTCCTAATGAATGCTGCTGAGGTAGTCTTAGTGGGGCTAACATTGAGTCCCACCGATTGACACCATCTTCCCGTGAAGTTCAATCCTCTTTGAACTATACCTCAGAAGGTAAGCACTAAGTATAATTCAGAATTGCTCGTAAATAATTTTCAAATACTAATTCAATGTGCTGTAGCTTCGATTGCATTAATAATCGAAGATTTTTTGTGGAGCTTAGATTCGCATTTAATTTGCTAAAGATGGTACACACACCCGAACGAAACTGGGTAAAGAAAAGCACTCCTGTGGGAGATTATTTTTCTTCCCTACTCGTGTGCAACGTCGAAAAACAATTACAGTGCGACGTGAATGGTAAAGACTATAGTTTCTCGACCATTTCGATCTTAAAAATGGACCGGCATCGTTCGAAAGTGGAAACTTTCCATTTCCTTTGTGGCGGAGACACCACGACCTGGAAAGTCGTTGGTGTGAATGTCAAGCAGACGAAAATCGTTCAGAAGGTTCCGGTATTCGCATTTGTATCGATTCCAATGAGAAAAATGCGCTTAGAGAAGTTTAAAGTGTTCTCATTAAAATGCAATCAAATAATGTTTTTTACATTACGTTCTATTGCTGTCTATAATAGCTACATGTTTCGGCCGAAACTGACAGGCTCTTGAAACGTCAATGTAAAAAAAAAACAAATAAATAATAACCCATAGACATTAATAAGAGAAGTAGCGTCAACATTTTAGGCAGCAAAATATTACGAAACCATCCTTCAAATAAGGATGAGATCATGTCTTTTTGACAATCTAAGCTTAAGATTTTACATTTTTAGTAATCTTTTTTTGACCCAGCATGAAGAATCAATAGACGTTTTCGATTGTACACAGCTGGTTAACCAATGAGTTCGAACCATGACGTGATAGGTAAGAACCGGGTATTAACAACAAGTTATCCGATCGAATGTAAACGGTTATACAGGCTTGGTTATAACTGTTGTAGGTTATAACATTCGGTTTTTATATTTTCGAAATACTAATGTTACACTAGCCTTTTTTTACGAAATGTATAAGAGAATTACTGAAAAGGAAATATTTGCGTCTTGCATTAGGCTGTTGGACGATATCACACATTCTCCAAACAACAGTTTGAATGTTTTGCCTGTCATTTTAAAAAATTGTGCATATAAAATTATTCCTTTATACGAAAGAGTAAGACATGAGAGAATACCAGATTATTTCGAAACTTGGGTTAATAGATATCTGGCGTATGATTTTTATATGCATTTTAAAATACGTCGATACATTTCAGTGCTTAGTCCGTCTAGTACACTCAAATTTTACAAGAAAAAATATAGGCGGATGCATGGCAGTAGCATTAGAAAAAATACCAAAGCTTCTTGATGAGGCTTTGGTATTTAGTGAAAGGAGAGACAATTGCGTCTATTGCAGATCGCTTCAATGTTGCAAATTCAACAGCATGTGTATTAATAAATGAACTATTAGAATGTATTGTAAAACTATCAATAAGATAATTATTTGGCCTACGTCAGAGGAGCTACGTATTTCAGTAGCCAGAAATCGCTGGGTTTCCTGGTAAACTTCAATTTTTTTACTGATTTAGAATACGCACATATTCAGTAACGCAGTTGACGATATTAATTAAAATAATTAATATTAATGGAATGTCACTCATAAAAGATTATTCAATTAATAGTGTAGTTGTAAAAGTTTCCAATATCGCATAAGCTCTATTTTTCTAATTTGCCGCTATTAATAATGGCCTCCTCAAAAAATTCATTTATAAAGTTATCATCTGCAAATAAAATTTTATTAAGAATAAATGTAAAACACATATCTTTATATTTACCGTGGATTAAATTGTCTATAACTATACTATCAGTTTCTTCAAATCAACATTTATATTATTATTATAAATTTAAGCAACATTTTTAGCACTTTTTCTACGACTGATGAAAACTTAGGATTGACACCCGTAGTAAACAGTAGTAAGAAGAGGTTATGTATATTGCTAAAAACGTTTAATACCCAAGTCCCGACTCCGGTTAAAATTGGTTCAACCAGGTTGGAACTGTGACGTCACGAAAAACACAATCGAATACTATTGGTTATAACCGAATGATACCTGGTGAAAACCAATGTACAATCGAAAACGTCTATTATTTTCTTTCCCTCTCGAAGTGGACTGTCCAACTGACCTAGACCCCAATAATGAAACACCGTACTTACTCAAAATATGAATGTAGAGAGCATATATTTGCACTTGCTTTATTATTATTACTACTGCTGCAGAAGTGACAACAAACTCAGAAATGTGATATACAACCTTTCAATTTTCCGGACAGTAAACATTGTAAATAAAGATGAACCACTTCGTATACTAGTGAAACTAATTTGTTTACTTCAATAGTAAAAAACCTTAAGCAAATATGGTAACTTTATTTAGGTATTATTTGACTTTCGAGAAATCATATCCCCAATATAAGAAGATTTGCATATAAAATTTCATTATGCTATTTTGCAAATTTGCTGCAACGTTTACCACAATGGAGCAACAAGATTCCGTAATTCACCAGCACATACATGGCTACTTAACGGTTTTGCTCGGAATGTGTCAATACATACACAGATATACACACATTCATAAGTAGCTGTACCAGGAAAAACCGTATTACATTATTATCACGTGAGTAATAATTGAATACACTTAGGCCCGGTACCGCGCAATAGGTGGACAATCTAAAAAGCCACACATTACAAAACAAAGGAATAAAACATGTTTGGGTTTCACGGGGAATTTTCGAAACGTAATTTCAAATGTAAAACCCAGTGATTAAATAAATTATATTGAATACATTTTCAACGTAATTAAATATAATTTAAAAGTGCAAGTAAATATTTTAAGTGTATAGATATCCTGTCAAACTTTAAACTCTTAAGCGGTTGCGAGCTGCTGACGGCGTAAAGCCTGAAGCGTATAAATTCCTGTCAAACTCAATCAATTTTGCGACCTTGGACTCTTTTAAGTTCTTTTTATATTGGCTCTGTGGTAAGTAGTGATCAAATAAATTATATTGAATACATTTTAACGTAATTAAAGACAATTTAAAAGTGCAGGTAGATTATTTTAAGTGTATAGATATTCTGCCGAACTTTAAACCCTTAAGCGGTTGCGAGCTGCTGACGGCGTGAAGCCTGAAGCATATAAATTCCTGTCAAACTCGATCAATTTTGCAACCTGTGGCAAAGTTAGCGTTGTATATTCTTTTTATGCTGGCGCTATAATAAGGTTGTGATTAAATAAATTATATTGAATACATTTTTAACGAAATCAAAGAATAAATAAAAGTGCAGGTAGAATTTTAAGTGTACAGCTAACTATCCTGTCGAACTTAAGCGCGTAAGCGTTGGGAGCTGCTGACGGCGTGAAGCTTGCGGCATGTAAATATTTGTGAAACCCGATCAATTCTGTAATTTGTTGCAAAGTTAGCGTTTTATGTTCTTTTTATGTTGGCTCTATGATAAGGTAGTGATTAAATAAATTATAGTGAATACATTTTTAACGTAATTAAAGACAATTTAACAATGCAAGTAGATTTTTAAGTGTACATATCCTGTCGAACTTTAAACCCTTAAGCGGTTGCGAGCTGCTAACGGCGTGAAGCCTGAAGCATATAAATTCCTGTCAACTCGATCGATTCTGCACCTGTTGCAAAGTTAGCGTTTTATTTTCCTTTGACGTTGATTCTATAATAAGGTTGTGATTAAATAAGCTATATTGGATACATTTTTAACGTAATTAAAGACAATTTAAAAGTACAGGTAGTAATTTTAAGTGTGTAGCTATCCTGTCGAACTATAAAGCCTGTATGAGACAATCAAGTACCTAAATTTTTTGGTGTCAGGTGTTTCAAATTCACTTCAAACTCGTCGTGTAAATGGCAACTTTGATAGACTTCGATGACGTCACATCAAATTTTACTTTGACATAAAAAATAGTTGTTGCAACAAATTTTATTATCAAAGCCGGTCAAAGTTACGATGTGCGCGTGCGCAAGCATTGGGGCAACAAAATATTTGGTAAAAGGTTTCAATTAATTAAAATAGAAGAATTAAGACGAGCTGTGTCTGTAATTGATACAAACACTTCGCTACTCTACAACTCCTTCTCCAAAACAGTTTTAACTGCTAACCTCAAACTCAAAAACATAAACAACCGTGAAGTTAGTCTGTTGGGGCCCCTGAATTATCTCTTTAAATCTTTGGCTGTCAAAGTTAAACTTTGTAATGTGACTTTGATAGTAAAGTTTTGACATTTCTTAAAAAAAACTTTGATACATTTTGATCGTGTAATACAGGCTTAAGGCCCTAAGCAGTTGCGAGCTGCTGATGGCGTGAAGCTTGACATGCCCTTGACAATACCTGTCAGATTTAATCAATTTTGCCACCTGTTGGGAAGTTAGTATTTTATGTTCTTCTTATGTTGGTTCTATAATACGGTAGTGATTAAATGAATTATATTGAATACATTTTTTTAACGCTATCCAGACAATATAAAGGTGCAAGTAGGGGGTGTCCTATCGAACTTTAAGCCCGTAGCGATTACGAGCTGCTGACGGCGTGAAGCCTGAAGCCTATAAATATCTGTCAAACCCAATCAATTCTGCCAGCTGTTGCAAAATTGGCCTTGTATCTTGGCTCTTCTAATAGTAAGGTTGTTTTACTTATTCCCCTTTTTATATTTACAGTTTGTTTAAGGCAACGTATTTTAAAACAAAATAATTTTGCAAAGTTCTTTACCAGTAAAATATTCAAACAAAGAACTTTTCTTTTTATATAATTTACTAGAGGCTAAATTTAATTGATCATGTTCTATTTTTGTATGCAGAACGAGTCGTTTTTTCTAGCCGTTTTTTGCTCTAACAAAAACATCAAATACCTCACCTTCAATTCCCCATATCACAACATAATATTTCAATCCCCCCTCTATTCCACGAGACGACATGTAACATATTATATGGAGGCCAGTGACCGAGTTTTCGGATTGATGACCCTCGAAGCTCCAGTATACACTAATACGGATCGTGTCGTCGGAAGATTTTAAAGTGGCTGTCTGGAATACCAGCGGTGATTTTCGGCTTCCGGTTTCCAAAGCCGTCCGATCGCGACTCATCAACGAACAAGCAGCCGAGCCGGCCAGATCATCTGTTAGATTGATCCTTATTGTGTGCTGGAGTCCGGCTGGCTGCTTCGCCCTTCTGGATGTGTGCATGCGCTCCATTAATTCCGGGAAGATTCGTGTTCGGTTGGTTTTGACGTTCCAGAAGTCTTATTCGTTTAATGTCGAATAATTTTGAAAGTTTAAAATAATTGTGATATAATTCCAATTCGTGGATACGTAGAATTATATATACACTATTGAAAATTTTAACACTTTTTTGACTAATTTAATAGTCAGGAGAGGTCCACACTCTTTTCGTGTTATTTTGTCGAGAACTATAGAAGTTTAAATTTGACGAGCAAAGATAGTCAAGCATTGTCTATTGCTAAAGGGTTATTTTGTCCAACTGACACGTGGAATTATAAAATACTTCGTCACATTTTATTTGATCTAGACTAGACAAATTTACTAGCTGTTTAACTAAATGAATGCGATCTATTGGGTGTTTTAACACCATTTTCTAAACACAACGTCTTTTTAATATGCAACTCCTATTTCTTAGTGCTATAATATTCTCTCTTTAAGACGTTTTCTCAATTATAAATATGCAAAACCACTCATTCACAAGTTTTGGTTTCAACTAAACGTACCAATTTTAAAATGATTTTTTGAGAACCATTATAAAATTAAGTGAATGTTTATGCTATTTGATTCAAGTATAAAGTAATTGCGTAAATAGATGTTCACAATACATCTTTAAGATGTTGAAATTTATGCTCACTGGAATTAACGTTTAATAACACGAGGTTACACTTTGCAAGTGAGTCACATTTGGTGGTTTGTTTGGATATGTTAATACGGAGAATCAAACACGAAAACAGATACACGTGCAATGCAGGTGGTGCGTATAATGCAATACTGTGTTAGAATAGGTGGGGTTTCTATATTTCTATCCGAGGGAAAAATTCTGATTGATTGACGCTTCTGAATGTCTAGAAAAAGTCAATCCTCATATCTGAACAAAGAATTCACACGAAATTCTAGTCATTTCTGTTCTATTAAATACGCGTAGTCAACTCGTCTGGCAAAGTTTGGAAAAATCAACACTAAAATATTTGACTAGCGCAAAATTAACGCCAACACCGTAATATTTTCAACAGTGTACAGAGTGATTCTCAATATATGCGACAAACTTTAAGAGCTGATTCCTGAGGTTATTTTGATCATAAAAATTCATATGAGTATATGTCCAAAACGATTTGGTTTTAAAGTTATTGAATGTTTAATAATAAATTATGAACTATGACTAACACGATATAATATCGCAGTTGGTTCTTCAAAAACTATTGTGTTGAGAGGGAATTGTTTATTTGTCAATTGTTGTTCAGTGTCAGAGTATTCATTCAGTTTATTGTCAGTTTCTGTTTTCTAAAATGAATTTCTCGAATGCTGAGATGTGTGATATGCATTTCGTTTACGGTCTTGCCCATGGAAATTCGCGTGCTGCTAGACGTCTTTATGAAGAACGATACCCGAACCGTATCATCCCGCATCATTCAATATTTGCCCGTCTTCACCGACGTCTTAGTGAAACGGGAAATTTTAAAAAACGGACGACTGATAACGGGCACCCAGCTACAGTGAGAACTACACAAGTTGAAGAAATGGTACTAAATGAAATTGAGGAACATCCTACTACAAGCACCAGAAAAAATGCGTTTGCTTCAAACATTAGTCAGGCCACAGTTTGGGAGAATATTGAAAGATCAACTGTTGTATCCATATCACATTCAACGGGAGCAGGCACTTTTGCCGGCAGATTTTCCGCAAAGAGTGGCTTTTTGTCAATGGATGAAACACAAAATCGCACAAAATCCTGACTATTTGGCTCAAATATTATTCACCGACGAGGCTACTTTCTCTAGAGAGGCGATTATTAATTTTCATAATAATCACATATGGGCCGAAGAAAATCGGCACGAACTAGTGAATGCCCGTCATCAACATCAATTCTCCGTCAATGTGTGGACCAGAATTGTTGGAAATCACTTGATAGGTCCACATTTTTTACCGATGCGGTTAAATGGCGAGGTATACCGCAATTTTCTTGAAGAGGAGCTACCACTACTGCTGGAAGAAGTTCCATTGCAATTAAGATTACAAATGTATTTTATGCATGACGGTGCTCCAGCGCATTTTAGTTTAGTTGCTCGCGAGTTTTTGGACAATACGTATCCAGATCGGTGGATAGGACGGGGAGGTCCATAACCGTGGCCTCCTCGATCTCCAGACTTAAATTCTTTGGATTTTTTCCTGTGGGATCACCTTAAATCATTAGTTTATACGACTCCCATTGAAAATGTCGATGAACTGAGAAATCGTATTATCGCAGCTTTTCAAACAATTCGAAATACCACTGGTATTTTAGAACGGACTCGCCAGTCAATACGACGGAGGATAGAAGCTTGTATCGCAGTTGGAGGCGGTCGTTTTCAACAGTTAGTATAAGTTAATTTTGTTTTACTAATTATTTTGTTAATTTATAAATAAAAACATTAATTATGTTAACTTACTATTAAACATTGTACAACTTTAGAACTAAGGAATTTTGGACATATGTTCTTATGAACTTTTATGATCAAAATAACCCAGGAATCAGCGCTTAAAGTTTGTCGCATATATTGAGAATCATCCTGTATATACAGTGTGGGTGAGAATGAGCACTAAAGTTGCTTCCTTCTCTGTCTTGTTCTTTTTGATAGCTGTGATAGCTTCACATACATTTTAATGTGTTAAATTGTGTTTTCGTCTGTATTTTAATTAGTAACTTTTTCAAATTTTCTCTCATCATATTTATATAAACTTGTTTATGACGCATCATTTTGTATAAAACTAGGATTGACGTTTATTGCCCGATGATGGTTATTTAAAACCGAAACATGTCGCAATAGAATATTAAAATAAATAAGATTGGAATACAATTTTTTTTTATTTTCAACTACACACACTAATCCTCTGGGACACCATACCTTAAAAAAAATATATTAAGGAGAGCCTAAGGAAAAGTATACCTCAAGGAAGAACTATGAATAGATGAATACGGCAGTGAATCTTCTAGTTTTAAAAGTTCTATTTGTGTAGCCGAATCATGAATAAATAAATTTGAAAAAACTTATCTGAAATAGTTAAAAGGTCGAATTATAATAAATAAAATGGCTACTTTTTTTAAATAAAATGTCCAAAAAATAGTGTATATTTGACTATTCTTGTAGAACAGTAACAATATTAGCAACAAATTCTAAATAGATATTTTAACAATTTTAATTTTTTATCTAATTTTTGACTAAATAAATTAAGGTATCACATCTAATTTTTGTTTAGTTTTACCACATTATTTTTCACTAGTGATATTAAAGGAATAAAATATTAAATGCACTGATGGAATCATCAAAATACAAAAAATTCTCGATGCTGAAATTAAAAGAAATACCTAATACATTTTAAAGTAAGATTTATACCAATACATATATATTCATTTAAAGAAATTAGAAATTTTACTTGATTAGACCAAATTGTATCATAATATTGAATGTCGCAGTCCGTTTCAGATTGTGCAGCTCGCCTGATCTGCTTCCATTAACATTCCAACTGACATGTTAATTACGCGAGATTTCTGCTAATGACACGGTAGCACGACCAAGATTCAACCGAATACACGCCCAAATTGAACAGATTAAACTAAACACCACACACAGACACAGTATGCCTCAATGCGTAACATTATGGCGTTTAGTTCTAGATTTCCGATTGCTTGTTAACCGTTAGTTAATTCGTGTTAGGCGGTCCATTAGGGCGTCCAAGATTGCAGATAATTACTAATCCGACATGTTCTGTTTATGCTAAACGGATATTAGTGTCTTACACTTTGTCTGTTCATCTGTTAATCGGTTTAATTGATTTAGTATACATATACGTTGTGCATGCAAATCTATTTTGAAATTGAAATATTTTGTAAAATCGTCTTTTATAAATTGCTTTTCTTTAGCTTTAAACATTAAAAGTAGCATAATAAACTGAACAATTTATTTAAAAAATCGAATTCACACTGAGAGAAATATCCTTTTCATTTAAAAGGAATTGCATTAAACCAAAAGTTTTTGCGTTTTTTTATATGGTCAACATTATTTGGTGTTTCCTTGAAAAGTAATATAATTTTAAATTCACGCATTTCTTCGGAAATAATATATTTTTCGTTGAAACAGTTTATTCTTTTAAATGAAAGATATTGATAATTGATTCAAGTCCTCGTTATGTTGAACTTGAAATTATGTAGATTGGCAGAAAACCGTAAGCATTTTGATTCCTTTTCTTAAAACATTTATTCATTTTAGGCTTAAGCGTAAACACAACAAAATTTGATCATTCTTAATCAAAATGAAAATAAATTATCTCCAAAAACTCATGCACTAAGGAGGGATTCCTGTAAATCCTAGTAGTATTGGGAGGAGTTGATCGCAGTGACAATCTTCTAGCACTCTACTCTGTAAAAAAAGTTGCAATAAAATTACATGTAAAATCGTTGGTAACAAAGTTGCCTACAATTTTACAGGTAAATTTGCTATACAAGGTAAAATTTCTACCATCTAGTAAATTTCACATGCTGATGGGTTTTTCAAAGATTGTACTGTAAAATTCGTATGTAATATTTATATGAACTCTATATTTACCGAACACTGAAGTAATTTTCATATGTATTTTTATAAAGAGAGCAAGCAACTTACCTAATTCTTTTATAGCACCTAATAGATCATACTGAATCGCTCAACCAGGGATCAAGAATGAACACGATTACGCGAAACCTACGATTGTTTGTGACCTACATGATATCATTGAGCCAATAATAAGTTCGACAAACGAATAGAATTACCTACACGCACAGATAAATAATCCAATAACCAATCACATTGCGGCGTATGAATTTCGTATTTTCCATGATATCTATAGTTTTACCCGAAAATTCAAGTAAAAACAAATAAATATAAAAGATCCTCACATTTTTACAGCAAAATTAATATAGTTCACTAGTAAAATTACTTTTAAAGTGCACTAAATACCCCAAAAAAATATCAATTTTACACTTTTAAGTAAATTGAGAGTAAATACAAAATTGTACATGTTTTTTCTTGTATTTTCCTTTTGAATTTTTGTTACCTCTTAAACTTACATGAAAAAGCTATAAATTTTACCGAAATTTCTTTTTCCATGTTAAATATCCTAGAAAAAAACATGAAAAACAAAATTTACATGATTTATTGTGGTAAATTCACAACGTTATTACATGTAATATTCCTGGTTTACCATGGCAACATTACTGTAATTTTTTACAGTGTAGTGTGCCTTTAAAGAAATCGTCCTTTCAGTGGCGATGACTCCTATTAGATGTTGATCTGGTAAATATACCAGATTAGTATGTTACGATCGTAGTTTCCAGCCTATTTTGTGCGAAATATCATCTGTTACTGGAATGAAATAGGAGATGCGCTATCTATGCGACAATTTCTCTACTACACATAAGTATATCTGCTCAACTGCTGTACTATTTGGGAAGAAAACTGCTATACGCAAATAAAATGCGATATTTATTTTTACCTCCATGTAAATATTTAGTTAAATTAATAAATACTGGGCTAGCTTCGAATGAATTTACTAATCAAAATATTTGTTTGATTGAATACAGGAATACTTTTAATATTCCTAAATCAAGTAATAATTTGGTAACTGTAACCAAATGCATGAAAACTGGTTGAAAACAACAAGATTGTTTTTCCCGTGTATAATAACAGCTTTAAAACCTTCGAACACTATATACTGTTATAGAGTTTCTTGGCTTATAAGTAAATCAGCATTAATTGAAAAGATTCCAATTATTTCTGAAATTTCTTTAACCTCGCGCGAAAAATATTCACTTTTGCTCATTATTGTTTGTGTATCTGAGACTTATGCACGTGGGAACATGAAGAAAACTAAAATGCTTCCGCGTAAAAAAATCACTCAGCTTGAAAATACAGGTGCTTGCATTTTCCGTTAGAAGGCAAAAGTTTTAAATCAATGTATATATGCGTGTCGACGCAAATAAACCAAAGCGTCCGGCTTTTTTATTTAAAATACTTTTTATAATTCAATAATACTTAAAAAAAAACTAAAATATGTTGTTAAATATGTACATAATAATAACAATATAATATCTAATGTGTATTGTCTTACTTAAACAGAAGTTATAAAGACATTATAAAATATTAATCAAAACTGAGGTGCATTCCATTTAATTACGATTACTTTTCGTCGAAAAGCATGTACTTAAGAAGAAAATAGTCTTCCGACAAAACAGCACGCTACTTTCAATTAAAATAAACACTTTTTCTGAGAAAAGATATTCTTTTCGTTGAACATGATAAAAACCAAAAATTATAAAACTTTTCATTTAATGCAATCTCTTTTCTCAGTGTATATTGCCTGGGTGAATTATTTGAAGTTCGAAAAGGTTACAATATTACTATTTTACTTTAAGTGTTAAAAATATAAAATACTAAACGCCAGAACAAATTAAACATACTTCATTAATATAAGTACATAACTGTACATAATTGAGATTCGGTAGAGTAAGAAGCAGACAAGGATAGATTGTACACTTTTGCTGCAAAGTAAGTTAAGAAAGTACAAAATTAATAGTAGTTATAAACCTAAACCAATCTGAGCTAGTAATTTTGTTCTTTGCTATGTTGTCAATTTTGGATATTCTGCGTATTGCTGTGTACTGAAGGTACAAAAGAAAATGCAAAATGAATTTACAAAAATGAAAAATTAAATTGACTAGCTCAAAGGATAAAAAAACTTAAAGGGCCCAAAAGAACAATTAAATTCAGGGTTACCCTCGCAATTAAAACTTGAATTTAATCATGAAAAGTAAACTGTGGGTGAAAGAAATCTGACTCTCTTTAATGACTCCAAAAATTGAAAAGGTTTAATCAAAAATAAAAGAACAGAATTTAGAATGACGGTAATAATAATCAATAATTTATTTATATTTTAACAAAGCAAAAGACAAAACAGTTCAGGAAGATAATCCTTTTTTTTCACAAAAATCCACGTGGTTTCAAAATTAACCAAACTAAATTAATCGTGGAGAATTCAAGTAAATTAAAAAAAAATTAAAGCTAAAAGCAAGCACAATGCTTCTATCAACCCGAGGTGATTAAAAATAATTACAAAACAGCAAAATTTAAAAAAAAAAAAACGAAAAATTGAACTCTTTCAACTAAAAATATCTTCCTGCACGTAAAATAATAAATGATCCTATATCTAATTTGTGTACACAAGAATATAAGTACTACCAATTATTATATAGCGAGTTCTTTGATGGATGATATAATTAAAAAAATTAACGAAACAAATCTTAAAATCAAAATGAAATACCAAAATGGCAGCTAACAATATAATTTTACATGTACTTACACGGCACCTTTCAAAGAACTACCCTCAGGGTAAAACAATCGCATATATATATATATAAAATACTACAACTGCGTGCGCTGTAACGCACAAAGATCATAGAAAACAACTACAAGAAAGAACATGAGCTAACATGAGCAAATAAAAACATATAAAAGAGTGAAAACAATTTCAAGTGGACAAAAAAAACTCTCGCGAATACAATGTGTTCGTCCACAGCAGTATGTTCTTATTTACTTATAGTTTTCCTCTACAGAATCAGCTTCACCGTCTAGGCAAAAGTAAATTCAAAAAATCGCGCGCGTTTCTTTCACGATAAAACCGAGATGTGTTGCTCGACGTATACAGGGAAGCGCCTTGAATACAAATATTCCATCGTGTCTCGTTTCTTCGTGAAACCGGCATTTGTTCGTCCTGGTCGACATAACACCGAGGAAAACTGTCTTTTCCCCTGTTCCCTTCCTCCCTAATCAACCGTCTGTATTCAAACTGCGCCCCAAAATCTCGTCCGCATCCCAGCTACCGCCAACTATATACCGGAGTAGCTAGCTACCGGTGGTGCACTAATAACACGGTGGCATCATCACGCCGAAGTCGTCAGACCGAGAAAATTAGAAGAGTGGTTGCTTTCCTAACTGTGTTCTCCGCGATTGCCCCGTTACACCTGCTCTGAAATAACGACACGACTGACAGGACGAAATGGTGGAAGATTGGCCGGGGTATTTGAATAAATTAGATCGGTAAAATGCGCTGCTTTAGTGGTTTCATATTATACTGGGGCTTGTAGACCTGTATTAGTGTTTGACAGTGTGCACGTGTGCACAAAAGAAAAAAAAACGTATTAGAAGAGGGTGAGGCAAGATGGGGCCACCAAGCATGATGGAGACATCGTCTTATCTACAAAACGGCAGTAAGCATCTGTCAAATAATAGCAGACCTAATATTGACAAGTGCTGTTTTATGTTTGTTGTAATAACTTTACTAGTCGTAATAACAAAGTTATTACTGTTTGTGCGTGAACTTTGCAATTTCCAGAATTTCGTTATTATTTTGATGATGAGTTCAACGGCCAATATCGGAAGCATAAGTAAATTATTTACAACTACACTTTTTTGTGCTTATTAATTGACATGTATTGCATGTATTTTCTACAGTGCGTTATTTGTTTATTTCAAATATTTAATATGTTATTATAACATAACCAGAAAATGTCCCAAAGAGGCAAGATGGGGCTATCAGTATGGGGCAACATGGGGACATCACTATTTCACTCTTCAGTCTGGTCCGTTATGACTGGATATGCCATTATGCTTTCTCGAAGACATAATGCCTATTTCTCATGTCATGGAATAAAGTACAGGTTCAATCAAAGCGTAATAAGGGAAAGACAACAATCCTTACAAGCACTACGTATAAAAATCTGCTACAAGAAAATAGAAGTCTGGAGAATCCGTAAGGTAACTAGAAGTGCTGAGGGAGAGTTAAAGGAAAAAAAAATGACAAAGAAGAAAACAGAAGAGATCAAGAAGCCGAATTTTGTAAGGAAAGTAAAGAGATAGATTTTTAGAAAACGTCAAGGAAATAATCAAGTTCTTCTGTTGAGGAAAACGACGCTCAATGTTAGTATTGTAAGGGGAAGTATTGATACAATGCCGTGGATGGCGCGGTTGGGTACATGGAGGTTGTGCGAATAACGTGGATGAGTTCGTCTTCTATTGTCTCAATTGTGAAGATTAAGTTTAATATTCTTATCGTTATTGTATTTTTTTTTTATTTTAGTAGTTCCGCTTTAAAGATTTTAAGCTTTGTTCCTGCATGTTTTTAAGAATATTTTAAGAATCTATTTTTTTTTTTTTACCTATTATCTAGATTTATGGTACGACCCATTCTTAACTCACCTGGAACCCATCTTGCCCCCATGGTGGGGTAAGATGATGTATTTACACAATTCTTTTCAAAATTTTCTCACAACATCAAGAGTATCCATCGAAAAATTGTAAATTCGTCCATCAGCAGATAAATGTTTAAAGATTACAACAACAAAAAATCGGAAAAAGTGGCTCGTGCGGTTTTTGGTAATCGAAAGTAGACATTTTGGACTTTATTTTATGTAAAAAAAAAGATTGCAAACAATCGCGGACTTTTTTTTTGTAGGCCAATGTAAAATAAAATTCGGAGAAAAAAATTTAAAGTATTCTTTTCAATATTTGTTATATTTACCTGTATGTCACATATTATTTAGAAATATGATATATTGGCACTAAACACTTGCAAATTTCCCGCAAGGATCACTATACTTCTACTAATATTAGAAATTCCGAACTTGTCACCACTGTATCTATCATGAAATTGAGAAGTAGGTGTCATTGAAAATTTATCATTAGGTCCTCTCAAGTATTCCCTTTAAGAATCTAACAACGGCGCAAGCAAAAGAAAAAGTGGATTTTTTCATTTTTGTCGCAGTTTAGAGTCGATCGGTCGCATTGTGCACCGGTGAGGAATGAAGGTAATAATAATTTGAATGAGTAAATTGATTTTTAATTTTCTGATAGTTTATTAATTTGTTGCATTTTATAGTTGTAACTTCAGTGCTTATGTAATAAAAAAAACATTATTTTCATGTGAATATTAAATTGAAGAATTTAGTAAGTTTTTATCAAATAGATTTGAATAGCTTCTTTTATTATTAAAATCACATTGATATTATTATAATAATTACCACTAAACTATTGCAATTTATATTTTATTCTAGTAGTAAACTTTGGTGGTAACTTGTAACTGAAAGACTAACAATAATTTGTGTATGGTATTGTTATTTATATGAATTTGGGTGGTGATAATACATACAAAGAACAAAGATAAATACATAAAGGCTATAATATTATAAATTCAGGAAATATTTTATCGTAAGAAACAGTTCATTTTTATTTTGTGGCACTATCTATGTATCATAGATGTGTGTTTTTACCGTAAAAAAGTAAAATTAACAAACATAATAAAGAAGGTATTTCTAAAAATACATATATTTTAGTGGGGTGTTAAATAAATGACAAGCATACGCGGTAAAAAGAAAACTTTCTAGAAATAACGAATATACGAACATCACATCTGGTTAAATAAATAAGAGAATAAAAAATTAACAGAATCCTTTAACAACTACATAGAGATATTGTTGTTGTCAAGCCCAGGTGGAGACAATTTTATTCCGAGTAACAATAGTTATTATATGTAACAACCCCACACACAAAGTAAGTTTCGCTGATCAGTTTTCTTAGTTTTTATATCGATTTTGGTTAAGAAAGTACCTATGCAAAAACATATAATACATATCGTTATAGAAACTCGATCATTACAAAACGTAACCCCTCAGAACCTATTACTAGTTATTGTTGTTACTTGTTACAAACACCATCTTATAATTGTTAGAAAATGCCAATTTATACTTTTCTATTCAAAAAACTATACTTTTTCATTTATTAATCAATTATTTATATTAGATCATTATTAGTTACGAAAATATATACAATACCTAGGTGTATATCAAATAGAGTCGTCCGCAATATAAATATACAGAGCGATTCTCAATATATGCGACAAACTTTAAGCGCTGATTCCTGGGGTTATTTTAATCATAAAATGTTCATGAGAACATATGTCCAAAATCGCTTAGTTCTAAAGTTGTACAATGATTAATAGTAAGTTAACATAATTAATGTTTTTATTATAAATTAACAAAATAATTAGTAAAACAAAATTAACTTATACTAACTGTTGAAAATGACCGCCCCCAACTGCAATACAAGCTTCTATCCTCCGTCGTATTGACTGGCGAGTCCGTTCTAAAATACCAGAGGTATTTCGAATTGTTTGAAAAGCTGCGATAATACGATTTCTCAGTTCATCGACATTTTCAATGGGAGTCGTATAAACTAATGATTTAAGGTTACCCCACAGAAAAAAGTCCAAAGAATTTAAGTCTGGAGACCGAGGAGGCCACGG
The DNA here is from genome assembly GCA_004143645.1 of Protaetia brevitarsis. Lineage (NCBI taxonomy): Eukaryota > Metazoa > Arthropoda > Insecta > Coleoptera > Scarabaeidae > Protaetia > Protaetia brevitarsis. The sequence goes on along the minus strand of RXPK01000929.1, from coordinate 19,804 downwards.
TTGTTGCATATATTGAGAATCACCCTGTATATAAATATTGAGTGAATAACGGCAACAAAAGGTACTGTGCGGTGTGCAAAGTTGTAGAAACAGGTTATCTGTTTAACGTATACCGCTATTTAAGGAAAATTGCTAGAAAAAGTAGCAACTTTTTTAAACTGCTAACTAAAATTGTAGCTGCTAACGTAAAGAAGCAGTTTTATACACCACTATTTATTGCTAACTAAAATAATACCGACCCAAAAAAAAGTTAATGCAGACAAATTTAGAAGGCATTTTAAAACGAAAAGTACGTTATATTCTTATCCGGAATATTTATCTACCTTAATATAAATACTGACGTATTTCCTTCGGAGTTGTATATATTTAGTTTTTAAAGTGCACGTACATGAATCACTTGTTTATATTCCCCCCCACCTAACTAACACAAAATTATTCAGGTGTTTTTTGTGATTTTAATTTTATAGTTGGACCCGCATTGTATAGTGATAAATTGGATATAGTAACAACTTTATTCAAAAAGGGATTGTTGTGGTAAAACTTTTTTTTGGGAAGACATCGCAACTTATTTCTAGAACACTCTTACTCATCTCATATGTGGCAAAGAACTGCGTATTAATAAATGTTGTCACTTTCTTAGTAAGAACAAACAATATTCAATTTTTTTTCTATACCGGTGTGAACTTGGCAAGCAACTTTATTAAAAAAAAATAAACGTAGTACGGTTCGATTATACTTCGTTTGTACCCGTTTGTACCACCTTCAGTTTCGTTTGTACCTCAAAGGTTAAAAAAATAGAAACGGTTAAAAAAAATTTCAGCAAGCAAGTTTAAGATATTTAAAAACGGACAACGCCATTCGAAAGAGCATCGTTTGTACCCGTTTGTACCACCTTCGGTTTCGTTTGTACCTCAAAGGTTAAAAAAATACAAAGGGTTAAAAAAAATGTCAGCAAGCAAGTTCAAGATATTTAAAAACGGACAACGCCATTCGAAAGAGCATCGTTTGTACCCGTTTGTACCACCTTCGGTTTCGTTTGTACCTCAAAAGTTAAAAAAATAGAAAGGGTTAAAAAAAATTTCAGCAAGCAAGTACAAGTTATTCAAAAACGGACAACGTCAATCGAAAGAGCATTGTTTTACCCGTTTGTACCACCTTCGTTTTCGTTTGTACCTCAAAGGTTTAAAAAAATAGAAAGGGTTAAAAAAAATTTGGCATAGTTTGAGTTATCAAAAAATGACGAAGACTATTCGAAAAAGCATTGTTTGTACCCGTTTGTACCTCTTTTTACATCGTTTGTACTTCAACCGAACCGGAAGTAGTAACAATTCAAAATATGTCAAAGAGAGAAATTTGGCTATTTTTGAGTTATCAAAAAACGGCGAAGGCTGTTCGAAAGAGCATCGTTTGTACCCTTTGTACCTCTTTTTACATCGTTTGTACTTCAACCAAACCGGAAGTAGAGACCATCCAAAATATGTCAAAGAGAGAAATTTGGCTATTTTTTGAGTTATCAAAAAACGGCGAAGGCTGTTCGAAAGAGCATCGTTTGTACCCGTTTGTACCTCTTTTTACATCGTTTGTACTTCAACCAAACCGGAAGTAGAGACAATTCAATCAATTTCATCAAACCGGAAGTAGAAGCATTTGAAGATATGAGAGAGAAATTTGGCTAATGTTTGAGATATCGCACTACGGGCAATGCCATTTGATTCAATTCGTTGAATGTGCCGCTACACGACTCAATTGAATATTTCTCTTCATAATCTCTCTGTCAGAGGTTCATAATAATTAGATAATTAAAATACATTTACAACCGGTATCTGTAACCAGAGATATAGAAATATATAATAAGAGTTGATTTAAAACAACACACTTATTTAAGAATATACTTAAAGGTCTCACAAAGTGTAGATTAAATACATAGTTAATTAATAAATAATGGTTACATTACTAGGTTGTCTTACCCAATTTGGAAAAATGCAGAATATCTGTATTTATATGTTTTCTAAAATAGGGGATGAGAAGCTTGTTTAATTGAGACAAAAATGTAACATAAATATTGAAAAGAACTACTTCCGGCTTGGGCGAAGTACAAACGATTTCAAAAAAGGTGCAAACTGTTTTAAACGATGTTCTTTCGAATAGTGTTAGCCACTTTGCGATATCTCAAACATTAGTAATATTTCTTTGTCTGACATATTTTCAAATGTCTCTGCCCGTTCTCTTTGAGGTACGAACAATTAAAAAGAGGTACAAACGGATACAAACGATGCTCTTTCGAATAGCCTTCGCCGTTTTTTGATAACTCAAAAAATAGCTAAATTTCTCTCTTTGACATATTTTGAATTGGCTCTACTTCCGGTTTGGTTGAAGTACAAACGATGTAAAAAGAGGTACAAACGGGTAAAACGATGCCTCTTTCGAATAGCGTTGGCCGTTTTTTGATATCTCAAAAAATAGCCAAATTTCTTTCTTTGACATATTTTGAATTGGCTCTAACTTCCGGTTTGGTTGAAGTACAAACGATGTAAAAAGAGGTACAAACGGGTACAAACGATGCTCTTTCGAATAGCGTTGGCCGTTTTTTGATAACTCAAAAAATAGCCAAATTTCTCTCTTTGACATATTTTGAATTGGCTCTACTTCCGGTTTGGTTGAAGTACAAACGATGTAAAAAGAGGTACAAACGGGTACAAACGATGCTCTTTCGAATAGCGTTGACCGTTTTTTGATAACTCAAAAAATAGCCAAATTTCTCTCTTTGACATATTTTGAATTGTCTCTACTTCCGGTTTGGTTGAAGTACAAACGATGTAAAAGAGGTACAAACGGGTACAAACGATGCTCTTTCGAATAGCGTTGGCCGTTTTTTGATAACTCAAAAAATAGCCAAATTTCTCTCTTTGACATATTTTGAATTGGCTCTACTTCCGGTTTGGTTGAAGTACAAACGATGTAAAAAGAGGTACAAACGGGTACAAACGATGCTCTTTCGAATAGCGTTGGCCGTTTTTTGATAACTCAAAAAATAGCCAAATTTCTCTCTTTGACATATTTTGAATTGGCTCTACTTCCGGTTTGGTTGAAGTACAACCGATGTAAAAAGAGGTACAAACGGGTACAAACGATGCTCTTTCGAATAGCGTTGGCCGTTTTTTGATAACTCAAAAATAGCCAAATTTCTCTCTTTGACATATTTTGAATTGGCTCTACTTCCGGTTTGGTTGAAGTACAAACGATGTAAAAAGAGGTACAAACGGGTACAAACGATGCTCTTTCGAATAGCGTTGGCCGTTTTTTGATAACTCAAAAAATAGCCAAATTTCTCTCTTTGACATATTTTGAATTGGCTCTACTTCCGGTTTGGTTGAAGTACAAACGATGTAAAAAGAGGTACAAACGGGTACAGACAATGCTTTTTCGAATAGCCTTGGCCGTTTTCCAATATCTCAAAAATTAGCGAAATTTCTCTCGTCGACTTACTTATTTTCAAATGTTCTACTTCCGGTTTGGAGGAAGTACACACGATTTAAATGGAGGTACAAACGGGTACAAACGATGCTCTTTCGATTGACGTTGTCCGTTTTTGAATAACTTGTACTTGCTTGCTGAAAATTTTTTTAACCCTTTCTATTTTTTTAACCTTTGAGGTACAAACGAAACCGAAGGTGGTACAAACGGGTACAAACGATGCTCTTTCGAATGGCGTTGTCCGTTTTTAAATATCTTGTACTTGCTTGCTGAATTTTTTTTAACCCTTTTTATTTTTTTAACCTTTGAGGTACAAACGAAACTGAAGGTGGTACAAACGGGTACAAACGAAGTACAATCGAACCGTACTACGTTTATTTTTTTTTAATAAAGTTGCTTGCCAAGTTCACACCGGTTTTTTCTATCTTTACAAATAAAAGAGTTACAGCACTTGAAAAGCTTTCGCTGAATTTCTATTTTTGAAAATATTTAGTAAACCATATATTTTTCGTTAAATGGACAAAAGTGCATTTAGATTAGCCTTATAAAGATGCAAATCTTTTTCCATTTAACCCAATGCCTATCTCTTATGGGTTTTCGAAATTCCTATACAAATAATGAAAAAAAAAAAAAACTCATACGTATACACATCGATACATTATGACATTACATTTACTCCAAGCAAGATTTGTTTATTTCCGACGCAAATTTCAACACACGAAATTAATTGCTTTTTGTTTTTCGACGTTGAATTTTCCATCGCCATCGGCTATACATAAATCAATTAGCGACTATTCGGAAACGGATAGATAAATTACGTCATAATAACACGGTGATATATTCTAGAGTGTCAATTAATAGGAGAAAAAAAAAGAAGCATACACACAAACACACACACACATTTCGCTATTTGATTGATATGCCGTTCGCCTGTCACAAACATTGGTGCACGGATGCAATACGCACACAAAGCCCGCGGATATTTGGATTATTTATTGTTCTCATTTTATTCGTCATTCATTTTTTCTCCGCTAGCGGCGCCGGCGTGTGCTTCTATCTATCTCTATCGCTATTTGACTACTGTTATAAATGGCTGACATCCTCTACGCTAGGTGACATGTATACCGACTGTCCAGCCTAAGATGCAACGGTCCATAGCCGATTTATTATTGTTTTTTTGGAAAAATGTTTCAAATAAATGTTGCCTCGAATCATATTCTACACATTTTAATAGTATATTAAAAGACAAGTTTCATTTTGACGTTTCAAAGTACGAATTCAGAGTTTAAGAAACGAGTGGCGTAGCCACGAGTTTCTTAATTGAATGAGTGCTTTAATGTCAAATGAAACGTGTCTTTTATGCTATTTTTTGCAATTAGTTTTAAAATTTCTCTTTTTGTAAAAGCAAAACGAGAAAAATTTGATAATCTATGGAAATTTTGTGGCGGTTGTCACCAGTTGTCACCTTGGTTTGGCACAAGATTTAAATTGACAAGTTAATTTAAAATTGACACATTTTTGAAATCTGTTATATATTATATTACTAAAGTAACTATATTATAATATTTAATATGAGTTCTACAACTTTTTCATGCACTCCGCCTGAAATACGGCAAATTGCTGAAAAAACCATTAATAATTTACTTCCGGAGAAATCGTACGCTATGTATCAAAAGCGATAAAAAAAATTTGAAAAATGGTGCAAAGAAAAGGAAATTCTTCATATTTCTGAGAACGTCTTACTTGCTTATTTTGAAATGCTACGTAAAGATTATAAATCGTCATCATTATGGTCGATTTATTCGATGTTAAGATCGTGTTTAAATGTACATAGAAATGTGGATATATCAAATATATGAAACTTCAAGCATCATTAAAACGGCTATCTAAAGGTTATCAAACAAAAAAATCTAAAATTTTAGAAGAAGAAGATATTCATAGATTTTTGAAACAAGCCGATGATAAAATATACTTAGCTATAAAGGTTAGTGTTGATTTTATTTCGTTACTTTTTTGTAAATTCTTTATATTCTAGGTTATTTTGATAATAGGATATAATGGAGCCTGTAGGCGAGAAGAATTAATTAATATATGTGTGGAAGATCTTCAAATACAATTCCGATTCCATTATAGTCAACATACCTAAAACAAAAAACAATGTACCCAGAATGTTTGCAGTGACTGATGTAAACTGCATCGAACTTAAAATATAATAATCTGCGGCTAAAACAGTTACTCACAAACGTTTTTTTCTAACTTATCGTCATGGCTGCTTAATTAATAGCCCATCGGTACTAACACCGTGGGAAATGTCGCTAAACAAATTGCCAGTTTTCTTCATTTACCAGATCCTCATCTTTATACAGGACATTGTTTTAGAAGATCCAGTGCGACACCATATAGCAAATACTGGAGGTGATATTTTAACTATAAAACGATTAGGTGGCTGGAAAAGCACGGCTGTTGCTGAAGGTTACGTTGCCTCTTCTATGAAAATAAAAATTGATGTTGGAAATATGTTTGCACAGGAAAATAATGTGAATCTACCTGGAACTTCTGGGAATGGTTCACAGTTTGAGTACTCCAACAGAAGCAATATCACTATCGCAGAGAACGATAATTTTCAACAGAATGTTTCTACTGCACACGGTATCACTATCACTTCGAAAGATAATTCAAACGTTAATATAAATGTTTATAATAGTTGTACTATTTCAAAGATTAATTAAAAATATCAAATCTTACAATGAATTTTAATATAATAACCTCAAACTTGCTTACAAAATGTCATATTGACATCTCCATTTCTGTTGCAATGTGACCAACTTAAAATAAATCTGCTTAAATGTTCCATTTCTATTACGCAACTAGTGCTGTAATAGACCCTATTACGGCACTAGTGGAATAAATGGTATGGTTACGGCACTAATTGCAAAAAATTAGTTTCAGTAATGGCGGACTTCCGGTTGTACCGGAAGTAGATACTAACTTTATTATTTTAAATAGAACACCCTGTATATTATTGTACTTTTGAATTCCTTGTTAAATTTAAATAACAATACGTTAGGCATACATTAGGGCTAAGTTGTACCGTTTCCGAATTACATGACGTTTTCCGAAAAAAATGACATTTGCAATGCCTGCCATGTTTGGAAATATCTCCGGAAATACGAAAGCTAGAAAGATGCGGTTTTCAGTTTTCGCTTAATCATGAAACGGCACACGTCTTTTATTTTAAAATTGTTTCGTTTTAATTACAAAATTATTAAATAGGGCTCTGTAATTTTCGAACTCTAAAATCATGGATAACTTGATTTTTTTAAATTGAATTGTAATGAAAATTGTATAGCAATTTTTACTACATAAATGGATGTAAAATTTAATTTTCTTTCGATTTTATACGAATGTCATTGTGTCTATCTCCAAAGGTTTTGGAGATATTCGCGATTTCTCAGTTTTTCACGATAGATACGTATTGCGAAGCGCCGGCCACCTTCCCCTCGCATTTCACCAGGCTTGGGACTGGCTGCAGTAATACTGGCATGCTTAGAAGGTGGCATCCGGTATATAGCCTTCGTAAAAAGAATATATTGCAATATAAATGAGAGAGAGGATAGCATAGGTGCATTGATGTTAATGATTTTATAGTTGTATTTGTGATCTTGTTTAGCAATACAAAAAAAAGAAGCACTGAAACTGCAATTACGTAAGCAACCTCAATTACATACAACCTTAAGCTGCGTCTAAATTTAGAAAAAGATGTAAGTTCAACTATACACAATCTCCTATGCCAATGAAACCCATTGAGTACAGATTTCTGATAATTAGGTAATAACAATTTAATGATTATCTTTTATGCAAGGCGATAGAAGTGCAATTTATTGACGAGATTTTTACTTAATTACTTAGGTACTTCATCGTCTGCTAGCGTAGGTGTAGGTACATTCCAAGAAAGTATATACAGGCTGATTTATTTCATCATTGAAGTGATTAACAGTTCAAAATTTCATGGCTACCTTATTTAATCTTAAATTACATTCTTCGCCAACTAAGGCATAATATCAAAAACTCTTGTCGATATATTACACATGGTTGAAATTTGAAAAATAAATTCTTTCTAGCGGTGTCAAAATCCAATATGGCGCCTATAAGAAATAAGAAACTTGATGATTGCGGAAAGAACTGAAACGCTGTATAAAAATTTCAAATACACCTTTAGAGAGAAGGTTAAAAGTGGCCTTGATAATGTATGTCTTTTTTTTTCTGCGAGGCTAAATAAAAGTGGTAGAGACAAAATAGTAATAATAGACAGAATTTATAAATATCGCTAAACGGTCAAAGCAATTTGAAAGAGCATCGTTTGTACTCGCTGGTACCTTTTTTAAATCGTTTATACTTCAACCAAACCGGAAACAGAAACAATAGAAAATATGCCTAAGATAGAGATTTGGATAATATTTTGAGATATCGTAAAACGGACAATGCTATTCGAAAGAGCATCGTTTTTAACTATTTCTACCTCTTTTTAAATCGTTTGTACTTCAACCAAATCGGAAGTAGACACAATTGAAAATATGTCGAAAATAGATATTTGGCTAATTTTTGAGATAACTCAAAACGACCAACACGCTATTCGAAAGAGCATCGTTTGTACCTGTTTGTACCTCTTTTTACATCGTTTATACTTTAACCAAACCGGAAATAAACACAATTAAAAATTTGTGGAAGAGAGAAATTTGGCTAATTTTTGAGATAACCACAAAATAGTCAACACGCTATTCGAAAGAACATCGTTTGTACCCGTCTGTAACTCCTTTTAAATTTCATTCATCAATTTTTCACATTCCAACTAAACCGGGAGCGGAGACAATTGAAAATATGTGAAAGATAGAAATTGGCTAATTTTTGAGATATCGCAAAACGGTCAACACGCTATTCAAAAGAGCATCGTTTGTAATAGTTTGTACCTCTTTTAAAATCATTTATATATCTACCAAACCGGAAGTAGATACAATTGAAAACATGTCGAAGAGAGGAATTTGGCTATTTTTGAGATATTGAAAAACGGCCACCGCTATCCGAAAGAGCATCGTTTTTACCCGTTTAAACCTCTTTTTTTAAATCGCTTGTACTTCAACCAAACTGGAAGCAGAGACAGATGAAAATATGTCAAATATAGAAATTTGGCTAACTTTTGAAATATGACAAAACGGCCAACGCTATTCGTAAGAGCATCGTTTGTACCCGTCTGTAACTCTTTTTAAATCGTATACACTACAACCATACCGGAAGCGGAGACAATTAAAAATATGTCAAAGATAGAAATTTGGCTAATTTTTGAGATATCGCAAAACGGCCAACCCCATTCGAAAGGGTGTCATTTGTACCCGTTTGTACCTCTTCTTAAATCGTTTGTACTTCAACCAAACCGGAAGTAGACACAATTGAAAATATGTCGGAGATAGAAATTTGGCTAATTTTTGAGATAAGGCAAAACGGCCAACGCTATTCGAAAGAGCATCGTTGTGTACCGGTTGTACCTCCTTTTACATCGTTTGTACTTCAACCAAACCGGAAAGTAGTGACAATTGAAAATTTGTGAAAGAGAGAAATTTGGCTAATTTTTGAGATAACCGCAAAATAGCCAACACGCTATTTGAAAGAGTATCGTTTGTATCTGTTTGCAACTTTTTTTAAATCATTTGTATTTCAACCAAACCGGAAGCAGAGACAATTGAAAATATGTCAAAGATAGAAATTTGGCTAATTTTTGAGTTATCGCAAAAGGTCAACACGCTATTCGAAAGAGCATCGTTTGTACCTCTTTTAAAAAATTTTATATATCTACCAAACCGAAGTAGATACAATTGAAAACATGTCGAAGAAAGGAATTTGGCTAATTTTTGAGATAACCGCAATATAGCCAACACGCTATCCGAAAGAGCATCGTTTTTACCTGGTTAAACCTCTTTTTAAATCGCTTGTACTTCAACCAAACCGGAAGCAGAGACAATTGAAAATATGTCAAAGATAGAAATTTGGTTAATTTTTGAGATACTAAAATATTTCATAAGAATAAGTTATGCACTTATATAACATTTGATATTTTCAAGATCAAGAAGAAGATAATGAATTAATGTAGATATGTACTGCTTTATTTGTTTGTTAAATGTTTTAATACCATAAACACTTTCAGCGTTACAAAACGAACATAATTTTCCAACGTTTTCTCTATAACAGAATCATTATATTTTCAAACAAAATATAATTATATTCACACTAGAATTAATTATCTAGACTAACCTTTGTCGAAATAATATCACGGCGTAAGTTCTGATTAAAATTAGCTGAATCATCCACATCCAGAGAGTCAGGAAATTTTGCGCCGCTTTAGCTATTCCCTCCAGCGAGAAATTCTAGAGATTAGAGGTGTTTTCACGGGTCCGAAATTTAATATCCGTAAATCTTGCCCCGGCAGGGCCAGGAGGGCCCGGTAATAAATACGACACGGGAAAACGTTTGCCGAAAACGAATTATTTATTACGTTAGGCGTATTATTATTTCAAAAGTTGTTCCGCAAAGAACGTAAATCTAACTATAGGGGAGGGAAGAGGGGAAAATGGGAGGGGGGAGAACCCTAGGGACTCTTTTCGTAGAGGCCGGAACCAAAGTTGCTCGCGTGGAAAGTTGAAGGGGGAAGCTAAGGTACTACGTGCATTTCTTCCGCTGTTGTTCTTTGGAGAAACTGTGAACTTTCCGTGTATATTAGACGTGATAAATTATCGATATCGGTTATAAATCTGGTTATATTTGTGCAAATCAAATTTTTCTATTTTTCGGCGCTGTAATGTAGCCATTTTGTAACCCAGCGTGACAGAACTGATCTGACAAAGAAAGGCACTCAAAAGATCATCTCTCCGATTTTTATAAAATTTGGTAGTAGGATGTAGAACACCGCAAAATATTTGACACGTATTTTTTTAGCGTCCCTAAGATGGTGACGTAACTCCCAGATAAGGACGCCCACTGATGTATGTATGTATGTAGATAGAAGGGTGGTGTTACACTGCGACCTAAAAGATCTATTGTGTCCCCTATTCTTGCTGCTTTACAGCTGGCCTTTCAATCCTATTTCTTTCAGAAAGTGTAGGAAGTCAGAGGGCCCCAGTCTAGGTAAGTCTCCCTCTTCGATTTCACGTGCTTCCAGGTGCAATGTCCTCGAGTTGCACAGTGCTACGCAGTTTGAGAGGAGGTGGATGGATGTTTCATCCTGTTCCCCACAAAATCTGCATTCAGGATCTTTTTCCAATTCAAGCTTACTCAGGTGTCCTTTCAGTCTACAATAGCCTGAAAATATTCCTGTTAATATGCGAACATTGTTCTTACTCAGGTTGATGCATAATGTAAACCTCTTCTGGTTATAAGTTCCCGAAGAATTTTACTTTGGCCTCATTCCCTGGAGATTTCCCAGTAACTGGATTTCCTCTGCTCCATTCCATTTTAGTTTCTTCAGTATTGTACTGCTACTTAACCCGCAAAAGGTTCAGGCCCTACAAAAGGCATTCCAGCCCCTTTTTTGCGAGGTTATTCGTTATTTCGTTTCCTTCCACTCCTGTGTGACCCGGAACCTACAGGACGGTTACTTTATTTCTTTTGCCTAGCTCATTTAGTTTCCCTAGGCATTCCCAGACCATCTTGGAGCTGATTTCATATGAGTTCAGCGCCTTGATGGCTGCTTGACTATTCCAGGCACGAATGATAATCTCCTGCTTCCGATAGTTCCTATCCCATAAGAACTGAGTACATCTTCCAATAGCGTGTATTTCCGCCTGAAATATACTTGGGTATTTTCCCAAGCTTTCGGAATATGTAGTTCTAGGCCCATATATTCCTATTCCAGTTCCTTCTGCCGTTTTGGAGCCATCAGTATACCACTTGATGGCATTTCTATTCAAGTTCAAGATGGTGTTATGATCCCACTCGCTCCTGTTACTTAGCTTTATGGTGAATTCTTTCACAAAGCTAAATTTTTTTAACATATCATCTCGGGGCATATCCCAGGTTTGATCACCGTCAGGAGATTGAGGCCTATGCCTAATCATTCCTTCCTTGACCATTCTTAGTGCGGTTCTTTTCGCCACGCCCTCTACTACAATGTGGAGAGCGGCAAGATCCAATACTACTTCAATACCTGCTGTTGGGCAGGTTCTCATAGCCCCCGTTATGCATACACATGCTAGTCTTTGCACTTTCGAGAGGTTAATTCTCGCGGTGGCCAGATTAGTTCTTTTGCTCCATGCTACTGATGCATAGGTGATGATCGGTCTCACTATCGCTGTATACATCCAAAGCAGTATTTTTGGGTTGCATCCCCAGACGCCCACTGATGCATCTATGGTTTCTGATTTCCTAACATCAACACAAAATGAAGAGGGTGTCTGACAGAATAAAGAAAGAATCGAAAAAGGGAAAGATGTTTTCATGTTTTTTGTTTAAAACTGAAGGAACCTAAATCTAAATATGGGGACGGAACAAAGCTAAACTACTAGGACAAAACAAATGTATATAATTCTGTTCTAAACAATTACTATTATTATATTTTATAACTCTAAACCCAAAAGTACAATTCAGATTTTTAAATAGCTCTAATTGTAAAGAAATATACAAATAAGTATCTGTTCTTTGTAGCTAAACCGATCATTTTTTTCTGTTTAAGTATGACATGTAATGTTACTTACGGTTGACATTTGGCGAGCGTAGTAATTGAATATTCCTTCTTAACTACCAGTAAACTAACCTGAAAATAAAAGAAAACTTATTAGTTGGTTTTACTCCTCCAGAAGATATTTACTTTAACAAAAAAGAAAATATTTCATATATTTATTTCGGATAGCATTCTTTTTACTAAAAGATTTATTTTGGGTAAGTACTTGATTTCAAATGAAACACATTTTTATACTCTAGCTGAATTAAATATGTAGTTTCGCATTATTCCATACGATTATCAAAGAAGCTACAATCTAAATATAACTTGATACATTCCCTAATATAAAATCTGAACATAATATATCTCAAATTTTCTCAGAATCGATACGATAAAAAGTATAACTTTTCAACGTTACCTTCTTGGTACTCAGATGGCCAACATATTGGAAAATGAAGGTAGGCCGACGTTATTGTATTCTATTCCTTGTTGAAAATCGATCCAGAACAAGGTATAATGTTCAGTTCGTTAGACTTGGAATATCGTTATTTGACAAAGAGAAAATACACAGCATCGTTTCGACATCGATCTAATTATAATGAGATTACTCGGTAACTTGATCGTTATTAAGGCAGACGATACGTTTTTCACGTTCAATAATATGAGTACGTAAGGCAAAAGAGTAGATATAAATAAAGGAGAGAATATTGTACAATCTTAATTTGGTATTATTACAATTTTTAAGATGGTAAATTGTTTCGTTTATTTATTGTTATAAAGTAGAAGCATAGTTAATAATTAGGGAACGGATTTTTTTTTTTATAAATCGAGAAGAATTTGCACCCAATATAACGTGAAAATATTGTTACGTTTTTTTTTTTTCTTTCGCCTATCTTGTATTTTTCCTGATGTCGATATTATCGATTCCCACGCATCCATTCGACTTGGCGATTGACCGTGTTCCTGTCATCTGGTCCTCATCTGTGTTTACATCTTTCGACGTTAGCAGGGCAGCTCGATGTCCGTATTCTTGTCTTCTGATTGATGGTGTGACGATATTGGCTTGTTTACGTTTCCTGTCCCTTCTTGGGCGTTGTTTAGAGACGTTCTCACGAGTAAAACTTCCTATCTTCGGAATTTTTGGATATTTTCACACATTTGTGGAATTAATTGGAAGTTTACTGGAAATATCATCTGGCTGTATATTCGCTGTGTGTTGGTGTGGAATTTTCGTGAATATTATAGCAGATCTGTTCGTATATTCGATATAAATTTGAGAACCCACCTGTCTGCAAGGCATATCTTGTTTCTTTCTCTCTTACGTTGTAAAACCTCGTTAATTTAACGGTAAGCAGATCTAATTATTTCTTTTAAATCACTAACTTTTAGGTTTCTGGTGTTTTTAGAGGTCTTTTACCCCCTTTTAATTTTTAATTTTGGATTTTTCCCATCGTTTATGTGAGATTTTGAACACCCACGTGCGGCTGAGGACTTCTGCGACCTTTTTAAGTCCCTTCGGAGAATCTTACCTACCTCCTTTAGAAAGTCAGTGGACCATCTACTTCAGGCATTACCGAGTCAGCCCAGAGGCTACGATCTGTTCGGATCGGAGAGGATCTCCATGGCCGAAACAGCAAATTGAGAACAAAAGCTAAGTTGCACGCTTTCTTTTTATTTCTAAATTTTGTCCGCGTTTAAAATTTTCATTAGTAAGTAACCAACCCCGATCATTCAGTTTGTTTTTTCTTATTCCTTTATTCAACGATACAGTAAATTATTTATGTTATACTAAGGATCGGAGGGTACTACCTATCACTAGTTCAGTAAAATAGTTTAACTTTAGTATTTCATATATCTTTTCAAGTTTCTTTTAAAGAATTCAAATATTTACTAAAAACATCAACCGATTGTATATCGGCCTGTAATATACAGGGTGGTTTGTTCACCACAAGTATAATCAAGTCAAATATTTAGATTTATTTTTAGTAGTTTAATTTTTTTGTAACTGTGTAAAACTTTTCTTGAATTTAAATTAACTCTTAGCCTACGAATTTTCTTTATATTAACGTGTGTGAACTGATTGCGTTGGCCAAAGCGTTCGGTGTTCGAATCCTACCGTAAGATTTTCTGTTATAGTTTTACAATATTTCATTCTTATTTTTTTTGTCGTTATTAACGTTTACTGATATAGAGTATCATATTTATTTTCTTGAATTTTATGTCATTTCATTCTTATTTTTTTCGTCGTTATTAACGTTTACTGATACAGAGTATCACTTTTATTTTCTTGAATTTTATGTCAATAACACCAACTTTTTTTTATTAAACATTTTATTTAATAAAGTTTAACTGTTTTATCAGTGAATTCATTCTTTTATTTTTTTTTTGTGTATGAGTTTATTTGCAAACCGTTTTACCCCTCGAGTTTTAATTATCACCTTGGATTCTTGCTTATCTAGGGGGCATGACAGGGTAAGTAATCCTAAGCAGGTGGCGTCGAAATTTATTATCCATCTTGGTTTTGTATTTCGATCAACCCACTCCCTCGCCGACGAGCCGGCTGGCATCCTGCATGATTGCCGAATATCCACCCACTTCTTCGAAGGTTTGTAAAACGGAGGTGCATCACCTTTTGTCTTTTTATTTTGAATTCTTGCCTCGCGATTTTTCACGGTACTCGACCGTCACTTTCGGTGCCGGAAATTTAGGTAACAATATATCATGTAAATATTTACATACAAAAAATTGTAATAATGCTATTAATTTTAAAACTGATACAAATCAATTAAGTAGTATTAATTGCAATATTTTACATCAATGATTTTTTTTCTATTTATTTTATATGTATAACTGTAAACAATTTTTTTGCAATTAGTGCCGTAACCATACCATTTATTCCACTAGTGCCGTAATAGGGTCTATTACAGCACTAGTTGCGTAATAGAAATGGAACATTTAAGCAGATTTATTTTAAGTTGGTCACATTGCAACAGAAATGGAGATGTCAATATGACATTTTGTAAGCAAGTTTGAGGTTATTAATTAAAAATTCATTGTAAGAATTTGATATTTTAATTAATCTTTGAAATAGTACAACATTATAAACATTTATATTAACGTTTGAATTATCTTTCGAAGTGATAGTGATACCGTGTGCAGTAGAAACATTCTGTTGAAAACTATCGTTCTCTGCGATAGTGATATTGCTTCTGTTGGAGTACTCAAACTGTGAACCATTCCCAGAAGTTCCAGGTAGATTCACATTATTTTCCTGCGCAAACATATTTCCAACATCAATTTTATTTTTCATAGAAGACGCAACGTAACCTTCAGCAACAGCGTGCTTTTCCAGCCACCTGATCGTTTTATAGTTAAAATATCACCTCCAGTAATTTGCTATATGGTCGCACTGGATCTTCTAAAACAATGTCCTGTATAAAGACGAGGATCTGGTAAATGAAGAAAAACTGGCAATTTGTTTAGGAACATTTCCCATGGTGTTAATACCGATAGGGGCTATTAATTAAGCAGCCATGACGATAAGTTAGAAAAAAACGTTTGTGAGTAACTGTTTTAGGCCGCAGATTATTATATTTTTTTATAAGTTCGATGCAGTTTACATCAGTCACTGCGAACATTCTGGGTACCTACATTGTTTTTCGTTTTAGGTATGTTGACTATAATGGAATCGGAATTGTATTGAAGATCTTCCACACATATATTAATTAATTCTTCTCGCCTACAGGCTCCATTATATCCTATTATCAAAATAACCTAGAATATAAAGAATTTACAAAAAAAGTAACGAAATAAAATCAACACTAACCTTTATAGCTAAGTATATTTTATCATCGGCTTGTTTCAAAAATCTATGAATATCTTCTTCTTCTAAAATTTTAGATTATTTTGTTTGATAACCCTTTAGATAGCCGTTTTAAAATGCTTGAAGTTTCATAATATTTGGTACTATCCACATTTCTATGTACATTTAAACACGATCTTAAACATCGAATAAATCGACCATAATGATGACGATTATAATCTTTTACGTAGCATTTCAAAATAAGCAAGTAAGACGTTCTCAGAAATATGAAGAATTTTCTTTTCTTTGCACCATTTTTCAAAAATTTGTATCGCTTTCGATACATAGTGTACGATTTCTCCGGAAGTAAATTATTAATGGTTTTTCAGCAATTTGCCGTATTTCAGGCGTAGTGCATGAAAAAGTTGTAGAACTCATATTAAATATTATAATATAGTTACTTTAGTAATATGATATATAACAAATTTCAAAAATGTGTCAGTTTTAAATAAATTTGTCAATTTAAATCTGTGCAAAACCAAGTGACAACTGGTGACAACCGCACAAAATTTCCCTAGATAATCAAATTTTCTCGTTTTTGCTTTTACAAAAAGAGAAATTTTAAAACTAATTGCAAAAAATAGCATAAAAGACACGTTTCATTTGACATTAAAGCACTCAGTCAGTTAAGAAACTCGTGGCTACGCCACTCGTTTCTTAAACTCTGAATTCGTACTTTGAAACGTCAAAATGAAACTTGTCTTTTAATATGCTATTTTGTTAATACTTCTGGCTTTGCCTTGCATTTAAATGTTTTAACTATTTACTATTTTGTCAGTTGTTATTACACCTTGTAACTTTGTAAGCTATTACTTATTGTATCAATATTTTAAATAATTATTTTCCGCGTCCCATATTGGTTATTGATTGATCTTTATTTATTATTAAATATCTGCAGAAGAAAGGATTAACGTCAAAGCGCCGTTATAACAAATTCATAAAGATTCAAAGCGATAAAAAAGCATACATGTATATGTATGTGTGTTTGTTATTTATACAGTCCCACACAACATTCAACTCTATATACATCTAAACTACCCCCATTTAGGTCAGCACTTTTCGTCACGAACAAACGTTCCGGTTAAACAAATAAAACGGCACCTGAGTGTGTGGTTATTACGACTCCCCCGTCGGGTTTACACTGTTACCGGCGGGCAGTTGTGTTTATTGGCAATTTATTTCCAACGGGGCACTAAAGGTAGGTAACCCGGTCTAGAGTGCCAGGACATTCGTAGCAGAGAAAGCTTGCGCGTTTATTCTCTCGACCGATCGGGGTTAAATTTCACTGACGAAATAAGGGGTAGTTAGTTACTACCTCTCTGCTTTGATTATATTTTCCGCGCGTTGCTAAAACAAATACACAAACCATGCAAAATAACCTCAAGCCGAATCGTGCTAATGTTATGCGTAACACGATGTTTAAGGTATGTCGTATACATGCGTAAAAAGGTTTGTTGCGGGCGTCTGACGAACAATTCTGGTCGGCGTGTTTATTTTGACGAGTTTTCTTCTATTTTTGTTTTTACAGCCATCGCTATATGTGGAGTTTCGCGAATTTAACTTTTTAATTAATGCGGACGTTAAACAACGTACAATAAAAGAAAGAACATGAAAAATGTTGAATGTATACAACAGAAGATAGAAAAAAATCATTTGCTGTACTCTCGCCTTCATTTCGTGAGATTAAAATGTTCAAGCTGAGTTTTTTATGCTTACATACCATGCACAGTTTTTTTGATAATTATTTTCTATATCTAAAGTTATTACATTGCTGCAATAAAAAAGGCCTAAAGTATACTGACGTTGAGCAAATGCAGATGCATTTCTAGCTTTTGTACTATAGCTAAGGGCATACTTTTTTTGTTTGTTCTACATTAAGAAATTTTTGGTGAAATTAAATATAAATATGTTAAGAACAAATACGCAGTGTTTCAAAATGAATTTTCATCTCAGTAGGTACTGACAATATGTATCACAGGTGAGTTTTTTTTATTTGAGTATGCGAATATCTCTAAAACTCCCTAACAACCATAAATATTACATAGATATTTTTAAAAATATATTTTATAAATATTTTTCTTGAGAGGTTTTTGAATATATTTTTCATATTTTTTTCTAAATATAGATAAAATATTTTTTCTAAATATACATAAAATATTTATTCCATATTTTAAAATTAATGTAAGCGCAATATTTTTTCTAAAATATTTCTAAAATATTATTTAAATGAAAATTGAGATTTTTATGCAATCTATTTAATTTGTCAAAATGAACTAAAATTGTTCTTGGTTATTAGAATGTATAACGTCGATAACGAAAAGTTGAAACATACATAGAGTTGTCTAAAAGGCAAGAACTTGTTTTCACACTCACCATACAAGTTAATAATCAATAATTCTGGCATCTTTTAAGGCATACTGAAGGTTTATCAAATTAATCACTATTTTTAATGAAGTGTTGTAAATAAAAAACAAACGTATTTATATCATTTTATTGAATAAGCAATAAAAATGAAAAATACTCATTTTTTAAGTCTAGCCTTGGCTGGTGCCAGGTACAACCCTATGGCTTTTTTCATATCTTCAGTAGTGGCGCTCTCATGGCGTTTCCTGTGGCCTCTAAAACAATGCCAGTTGTATTAGATCATACCATGAATAAAACATCGTACAACATTATCAACACCTACTAATACATTGGAGCATTTAACAATAATTGAGTGGTAGCTACATTCTAATACTTACATACTTATTTTTAACTTTATTTCATATATTTGAAAACATTCTACGTACAAACAATAATACAACACAACGTATTCTAACCTCTATTTGAGGTTATGAGCTATATCTACCGAGATGAATCTCTTAAGCAAATCAACTGCATTTATCTGGTAGATGTAGTACATATATAATGCATAACAATCTCAACAATTATATTATTAAACGATTTCTGTACATAGCGATATTGAGCATTCCAATTATCTATAAATGCCATGAACATGTTCAAAGTTTGCTTACCTCGTAGTCACACACAAAAACATAAAACACACCCCGCAACAATAATTACACAGTTAACACTAATCTGCCCTAATCGTATACTATTATAAACTATAACATGCAAACGGACAAACGAATGAAAACGTTGATGATACGCACGTGCGCGTATGGCATTCTATGGTACGCTAATCCATAGACGCAACATAAAACAATACTAAATCATATAAACTAGCACGTAAGAATAGAGGTGCTTGTGTTGACCTTCGCAAACTTACAAATATTACAAATAATATAATACAAAAACGCCAGATATATAATAGAAAAGTTACAGAGCTCTCTTAGATACTAATAAAATCATTAGAATAATATATTATCTATTAATCTTTAAACTATCATTAAATAGGTACATACTACTTAATATGTATGCATATTTTACCCATTTTATATCATTCGGCCAACGCACCAAATGTACAAAAGGCAAAAATTCAATCTTTTTTTTTCATATGAAATAAATATTTACAGAAATACAAAGCAAAATATTCTCCCAGAGTTATGAAAAATATATTGAGAAAAACATGCCAATAAAATATTATTAATGCTACATAAATATATATGTTTTAAAATGTTTCCTAAGATATTTTAATGATAATTATATTAATATAACTAATATCAAGAAAGATTTAATATTTTTAATATTTATAAAATATAAATAAATAATAGTTGGTCACTGGGGCTGCATCAATCAAAAAAAGATCTCATAAGGATTTGTTA